>PVIU01002558.1:0-168431 GCA_004026605.1 Ondatra zibethicus | reverse complement strand
TATCCTGGAATATCTTGTTTTCCCCATCGATGGTGAAAGAAAGCTTTGCTGGGTATAGTAGTCTGGGCTTGCATCCATGGTCTCTTAGTTTCTGCAGCACATCTATCCAAGACCTTCTGGCTTTCATGGTTTCCATAGAGAAGTCAGGTGTAATTCTGATAGGTTTACCCTTATATGTTACTTGACCTTTTTCCTTTGCAGCTCTTAATATTCTTTCTTTATTTTGTATATTTTGTGTTTTGATTATTATATGGCAAGGGCATTTTTTTTTGATCCAGCCTATTTGGTGTTCTGTATGCTTTGAACCTCCATAGAAATATCCTTCTTTAGGTTGGGAAAGTTTTCTTCAATAATTTTGTTGAATATATTTTCTGGGCCTTTGGAGTGTAATTCTTCTCCTTCTTCTACCCCTATTATTCTTAGGTTTGGTCTTTTCATGGTGTCCCAGATTTCCTGGATGTTTTGTGTTGCGAATTTGTTGGATTTGTTGTTTTCTTCTATCACTGAGTTTATTTTCTCTATCGTATCTTCAGTATCTGAGATTCTTTCTTCTATCTCTTGCATTCTGTTGGTTATACTTGTCTTTGTGGTTCCCGTTCGTTTATCCAGATTTTCCATAACCCGCCATCTCTGGGTTTTTGTTTTCTTCATTGCCTCCATTTCAGTTTTCAAGTTTTGAACTCTTTCTGTTACCTGTTTGATTGCTTTTTCTTGGTTTTCTAGGGTGTCTTTGAGGAATTTATTCATTTTCTAACTTTTTGTTAGTTTTCTCATCCCTTTCTTTAAAGGAGTTTTTCACCTCTTCTTTAAAGGTCTCTATCACTTTCATAATGTTAAGTTTAAAGTCAATGTCTTCAACTGCTTCTGGGATAGGTTGCTCAGGTTGTCCTGGTGCATACTCACTGGATTCTGTTGTTATCATGTTGCTTTTCAGGTTGTTGGATGAATTCTTGGATTGGCGCCTGCCCATCTCTTCCTTCCAATATGTTCAGGAGAGTCTCGGTGGCTTGGTCCCTCAGTCTGGGTGTATCAGCCAGCACTGGATCAGGGCCCCTTGCTGGTCCAGGACTTCGCAGTCGGTCTAGATGTATCTGCTGGCATTGGATCAGGGCCCCTTCCTGGCCCAGGAACTTGTAGTCAAAAGGGCAGGCTTAGTGAATGTTGCCTGCTCTACTCCGTGGGACAAAGGGATCCCTGTAGTCCTGGGCTCACCCTTCCCCCAAAGCCTCATCCTGGAAGCAGGCTGAGTTCGGGGGCAGCTAGGACCCCGCAGATGGAAAGGGGTGCCCAGGGGCAAGCTGGGGTGGGATAAACAGAATAGCCAGTAGCGGGGGGAGGCCCTAAGTGGCCAGAAAGCCTTGGGATGGGCTGGGATCCACTTACCAGCATCCAGATGTATCTGCCGGCACTCGGATTCTGGTTCTTTTAGTTAGCATTTTTACTGCTGTAAAGAGACACCATGACCACAACAACTCTTATAAGGAAAACATTTAATTGGGGTTGTTCACTTACAGTTTCAGAGGTTCAGACCATTATCATCATGACAGGGAGTATGGTGGCATGCAGCCAGGTATGGTGCTGGAATTGTAGCTGAGAGTTTTGCAGGCAACTTGACACTGTTCGGTATCCTGAGCATAGGAATCCTCAAAGCCTGCTCCCACAGGGGCACACTTCCTCCAACAAGGCTTACCCATTCCAACAAGAACACACCAATTAATAGTACCACTCCTCATGTAATTATGGGGGCCAATTACATTAAAAATATCATGCTGATTTATTAATTATTTATTTATAAATTGTAGACTATGGTTTGACTTTTGAATATAAAAATTATTCCGAAGATTTGTTTTATGTTTTTTATATGCTATCATAATCTCTTTAATCTGAGATAATAAATTGTTGAGTTTTTATTGCTATAACTTACTAAAAATTCAGCATCTTTCATAATCATAATTTGTTTCTATAAAACTCCGTATTCTTATTTATTGCTATTATAGAATGGTGATTTGACAAAATTCTCATTTTTAGTCGTTTGAAGCTCATATCTATTTTCCTCTTTCTCTGTCTAATTATCTTATTTCTTTTCTGCCTCTTTCTCTTTTTCCAATCATGTAGAACAAACATACCATTACTAATACTTACAATCATCTTATAGAAAATAGAAAAATTTTCAGCTTAAATATTAGCCACAGTTTTTATTTTTATCTTAATTTTTTGCAATTAAAATATAGTAAGCCATTTCCTCATTATCATTGCTTCTTTCAACCTTTCCCATAAAGCACTTAGTCTGGATCAAATTGGTGACCCAAGTTGCTTTATCCCTAAAATATAGAAATGGTTCAACATATGCATGTCAGCCGATTTAATAAACCATATAAATGGACTTAATGACAAAATTCACATGATCAGCTCAATAGATGCAGAAAAAGTCTTTGCAAAAACCAACATACTTTTATGACAAAAATCTTAGAGAAAGTAGGAATAGAGAGAACATATTTCAGCATAATAAAAGTTATATATGAGAAACCCATGGCCAACACCATTCTAAATGGAGAAAAATTTGAAGTAATTTCACTGAGATCCAGGATGAGACAGGGTCATCCACTGTCCCTACTCCTTTCAGTATTGTACTCAGAGCACGAGCTGTAGCGATTAGGCAAGAGAAGGAAATTCAGATGATATTAATAGGAAAAGAAGTCAAACTATGCCTATTTAGAGAGATGACATGATACTATATGTTAGAGGTTCCAAAAAATTCTATCAGAAAACTTCTAGAAATGATCAACAAATTAGGCAAAGTGGAAGGATCCAGAATAAACTTGCACAAAGCAATAGTTTTTCTCTGAACCCACAACAAACATACAGAGAATGATATAATAAACACAGCTCCCATTCATAGTAACATCAAAGAAAATGAAACATTTAAGAACAGACCTAACAAAGGAAGTGAAAGACCCCTACAAGGAGTGCTTTCAACTTCTGAAAAAAGAGATAAAGACACCAAAAGAAAAGAAAAAGGAAAAGGAAGAAAGGAAAGAAAAAAAAGAAAAGGAAAATATATATCACACTCACAGACTGATAGAAATGATACTTTGAAAAATAACCAGGCTCCCTAAAGCCATGTACAGAATCAATACAATCTCAATAAATGCCCCACCTCATACTTCACAGAAACAAAAAATCTATTTTAAAATTCATATGGGAGCATAAAAGACCCTGGATAGCCAAAACAATTATGAACAAAAAGAAAAAATGATGGGGGACTAATAGAGCTCAGGATATATGACAGAGCCATAGCCAAAAAACCCACATAAAAACAAAAACCAAATATACAAAACAAAAAGCAAACATGTAAACCAATGGAACAAAATTAAGATCCAAACAAAAGTACACATAACTTCAGACATTTAATATTTGGCAAAGATGCCAAAAACATATCCTGCTGAAAAAAAAAAGCATGTTCAACAATTAGATGGTGGGAAAGGTGATGCCCACATACCAAAGAATGAAATTAGACCTGTACAAAAATTAACTCCAAATGGACCAAGGACCTAAAAGTGAGATCAATGACCTAAAAGAGAAACCTGAAACACTGAAAATGTTGGAAGAACACATAGGCAAAACTCTGCAGGATATCAGTGTAGGAAAGGTTTTTCTGAATCTGACCTCCTTTGCCTAAAAATTAAGGATAAGAACTGATAAGTGGGAATACATAAAACTTAATACAATCTGTACAGCTAAAGAAGCAAATAGGAGAGAATCTTTGTCAGCTATTCATCTGAGAGAATTAATATTCAGAATATAGAGAGAAGTAAAAAAAACAGAGTCAAAAAACAAAACAAATGACTCACTCAGTAAATGGGTTTGGGACCTTTACAAAAATTTCTCAAAAGAAGAAAAAAGAAGCTAAGGAATACCTCACAAAATACTGATCATCACTAGCAATTAGGGAAATAAAAATAAAAAACTTAGAGATTTAATCTTACCTCAGGCAGAAGGACAAAGAAGAAGAAAACAGCAAATGCTGGAAGGAAAGCAGAGAAAGAAGACCCTCCTTTATTCTTTGTGCTATTGAAACTGTTCTAGCTGCTCTGGAAATCAATGTGGAGAATCCTTAAAGAGCTATGAATAAATCCAATATTTGATCCTGGTACACCACTCCTTGATGCCCAAAGGATGGGACATCCTCCTGCACCAACACTTATGCAGTCATGTTTTTTGCTGACCTATCCACAAGAGCTAAGAAATGTAATAAAGCTAAATTTCTTTCATTAATGAAAGGACACTCAAACTGTGATACATATACAAACTCTACGGGACACTATTCAGCTGTAAAGAAATGTAAACTCATGACATTTACAAGTAAATGTCTGGAACTAGAAAATATCAAATCTTGTAAGGCGACCCAAGTCCAGAAAGACAAACAGTACATTGTCTTCTTTATCTTAGGTTCCTAGCTCCCAATCTTCAGAGGTAGGGTCTACAGCAGGCAGTAAAATAGAAAGGAGAGGAACAGGATACAGATGAACAGGCTCTAATTGCAGAAGAGGGAGGGAGATAAATACAGAATAAGGTTTGAGGAGGGCAAAAATAACACAAAAGATATCAGAAAAAGTCATAAGCAATTGCAGTATTAACTACTTACCAAAACACCTAGACTATCTGTAAATATATATATTTTCACATCTAGGTTGACAGTACTTTAGAGCCATAGACCATTGAACAACAATCCCAAATGCAGGCATGAGAAGGTCTCTTTTGAGTTGTCGATCAAAGTTGTCCAAGAGTCTCCCAAAACATTATAGGTTATTGCAACTGCCCTTGGTTGATACCCAGAGGTGGAAGTAAAGTCTGCATTGCTGAGAGCATCATATACTTCAGATGGGGACAAGAAGTCCCTTATCTGGAACTGACCTGACCGGTCCTTCCTTGAGAATCAGCTTTTCTGGCATCAGAAGGTGCTATACAAGTACCCAAAGGACAGAAACAACCAGTGGTCCTACCCAACTCTGATACCTATGAACCAGAACAAGAATCAGTATGACATGTTAATCTTAAGGGTGCAGTGCTGGCATGCATACCTTGAAAGGAACCAACAGCTCTATAATTGGACTTAAGAACCACGAAAGAAGATTATACCTGGTACCGGATATTAAGCCAAGTATCCAAAGCTAGTGTGAAGGAGAACCTACAACCAGGATTTTACTAAACCAGCTTTATCCCCTAAAAAAAGCAAAACATTTGTCCGTATACCCACCTATAAGTTTAGTCCTTATCTCTATCAAAGAACTTTCTCTGCAACAAAAGGAGACTATTACAGAAAACTACAACCAATCAAAGTAGAGTTGTGGAAACAGTTCCAATGTATACATCTATAAAACACTCCTATAACTAAGGCTCAGGGGACAGAAATCTTGTAAGAGTCAGAGGATCAGACAGTTTTTTTGTGAGATTATCTCCTAAAAATGTTAGAAGGGATACCCATGAAGTCTCACCATCATGACTACCTAAACATTACCTGAACAAAGACAACACCAATAAATATGCTAATGTGAACTGGGCTGGGGTCGATGTGGAGTCACGAGGCTTCAACTCTAGACAAAAATCTACAAGCAACTAAAAAACAAAGAGCATTCCAATTTGTTTGTCAGTTCTGTAAACACACACTTGCACACACACACACACACACACACTGTCATCATCATCTACAGACAGAGCAGGCTGTATTTATGTATTTAGAGATATGTATACAAAACACATATACAAAAGACAGCAAGAGAGTAATAGAGGTTACATAAGAGGGCTTGGAGAGAGTAAAGAGAAGAAGAAAATGAAGTAACTATATTGTTATCTCAAAAAATTAGAAAAAGAAATATTAAATAATATATATCAATATATAATTACATTGACCCTCCTTTCCTCTCTCCCACTTTTCCCATGAAATCCCACATTTCTCTCTCAAAATCATGTCCTCTGACTTTAGTTTATAGATATAAAGAAATGTATATATAAATATGTACATAAATGATACATATATTCCTAAATATATAAATAAAACTTGTTCATATAATGCTACTTGTATGTATAATATGTATTTTTGTTTATTCTTTGGAAATTTCAAGCATGCATATACTGTATTTCCATCACTAGACTCGCTTTGGACATGCAACTAGCATATGATGAAGGTAGGCTGTACATTCATGCTATCTAACATCAGAATTCACTGTTCTGCACTAGATTTGGCTGCAGTCCTGTCTACAGTATGATAAATTATACACCTCAAAGGGATAGCAAGTTAAATCTGAGCAAAAAGAAATATAATTATAACTTATTCTGGCCCTGGTGGCTTTTAAAGTCACATTTTCTCTCCTTTTCCAGAGGCTAATTATATCCCTTTCTTGAGGAGGGCTACTAGAGAATGTGTAAGGCGAACCTGTCTGTAATATTCTCATCTTTCTTGGATAAGCACGGTGTTAACAGACGGGATCCTCAGAACCCTACACCATAGATTGGAACCGAAGAGCCCAGGGGCATGAAAACTAGCATGGAGTGTAAATATGGCATACTGATGCTTACAGTTACACACTTTTCATATCTGGATCATTGAGTTGCTCCATGGACAATGTATCAGGCTGGAGAGCAGTGTAGCTCTGCTGGCTGGAAGGTTTGACTGCTTCCCAAGCACTCACATCATGACAGTCCTTTGGAGACAAACTCATGCCACTGGACCCCATGGTACTGCCCCTTGGGAATGACCTAGAGAGGATACTTCTGCCCTTCCTGTTCAGTCACTCCCAGTACTGCTATAGTAACTGTCCAAACTAAATTTAACGGGAGAAATACATTGCAAGACTGCTCACGGCTGACAGTCACCTTCTTGTGTGAACCAAAATGTTGGGCAGGCAGCATTTCTACCAGAAGGTAAACAATGACATATATTTTAAAACTGATTTCACAATTACAACCCTGGGGTTTTTGTTTTCAGAAAAATTAAGATACAATCAATTATCCACCAATGATCCTCTCAATAAATAGAAAAAATAAGAAGTAAAATGCTGGAAATATTTTAAAGGAAACAGTAACCCAGGTTCCCAAGACCCAAACCAAAGCACCTAAGTAAACAGAAAGACTATGTCTCCCAGCTATACTTTGCACATTCTAATTTGTTTCTTTAATGCACCATAGCGTGGAATATACCATATAGTTTAATATCAAATAAGACTAGTTTATAGGGAATCCTTTTTTGAACCCATTTTCTGGATGCTCAGTCTTCCTCTGGGCTATATTACTTCTCCATTGAAGGGGTCCTTCAGATACCTCAATAGACAAGAAGACATAAACGAGAGTTAATAACTATCAAGTGTGCCTATTTCCCTTTCTCATAAATTAGAGCTTGCTTCCCTACTGAATTTTGCAAGAAGGCAAACAGATTCCCTCCTGCCGATGTGAAGAAGCCTAGCTAAATCTCCCTCAAGATTCACTTTGGCTTCATACAGCTGTATGTTAGTACCTTTTTATATGCAATTTTACTTCATTTAGTCTTTAAGGTTGTGCCTGAGGTTAGTTTAAAAGGTTAGTTAAATGTTAATGGATGTTAATGCTGCAATTAAATTGTTAAATCAATTGAAAACTGTGGCTCCATCTCTATCTGCGTTAGTGCCGGCCTGTGCTGCATTGGCGTATAAATTAAAAGCTGTAAATCTACTGAAGTCTAATTAGAGACCAAATTTCTCATTTATCTTATTTTCACAGGACTGTAAGCACTGATAGATAATCAACGAAGGGCTAAAACTTTTTAACATTAAAAAACTATTTTATCTATTTCAGGATTCAGGTGACTGATTATAATTCAGATCCAATTACTGTAAAAGGTCATATGTGAAATGAAGTTCTTTCAGACACTCTCAAGTTTTATTTCAGAAGTTTGCATACAACCCACCACCATCCCTACCCCCAAAAGCAAATATAAATACATTATTCAAGGCTGACTTTAATGGCATCTTGGAGTAACCTTGGTGCTACACCATGTGTTGAATAGGAGAGTGTATTAACTGAGAGAAGTGAAGAAGAATTTGCATGCTTTTGTGCGATCGTTCTAGGGCAAAATTAAGTTTTCATGGGTACCTAAGGTGACAATATTTCATTGTTGTTTCAAATTGGCTGTTACCATCTTGCTTTGCCTGTATCTAAGAAGTGCATATAAAGGGCTCAGATAAAAGGATTTGTCAAGCTTAATCCCCTCAGCTCAGTTACAGAATTCCGTTAAAATTATTCTGTGCAACTCAATTGGTCTTGTTATATTTAATCATACTTCTTCCTACAAAATTCCGTCCTCTGCATTTCCTTATTCTCCTAATAATGGCACATCATGATGCGATCCAGTCTTGATATATACATGAAAACAATTTATACCTCAACAGTAGAACAAAAAGAAAAATGCTTTTCTAAAAGGTAGGAAACTTCATAAATTCTTGTTCACAAGGCTGTTCCTTTTGGCCTTATTGTTTTATTAAGTGATATTTCTCATGGATGCTAATTTCAATCACAAGATCTCCTGCTCAGAAAAAAATAGGAACTATTTATATGTACTTAGAGCTGCAGAAAGCATAGTTACTAGAAAAAAGGCACTCTTTGCCTTGCCTCCCATTCCTGGCCAGCTTTCAACATTGATTAAACCATAAAGCCCACAGAACGAATCTAAGCTGATTGAACACCCACAACTTTTGGTTTCCTTACTTTTGTCATGGTTTCCCATCACCTAAAACTCCTCATCACAGACTCTGTGGGCAAAAAATGACACATTTAGTGACTTGTCCCCCTCAAGCAAAAGGAGAGGCTTATACTCACGGTTTCTTGACAGCTGTGTGTGTGTAGGGGGGGGGGAGTCATTTTGAAGCACTGTAAGATGGAGATCTAATTCTGTGCAGCCTGCCTAGGAGCCATCAGTCTGATTCCACTTTATTTTTAGGAGTATTCTTTGAGATCTTAACCAGGGCTCAGCATTGATATTAAAATAGTGCAGAGAAATTTCTAGTTAAATGAAATCAAAGATTTTCTTGATTCTTAGTATTTTGGAAACAGCCGTTTTACATTCAAGTGTAGATAGGTAACTACCCACTGAGACTAGACAAGCAGATAATGACTTTTTCTCAGTGATAAAAGAAAGATCTGAGGCTGAATATATTATTTTGATGAATACATTTTGTCCCTGAACACAAATACAGACATCTATACTTTAAATTCTAAAAGGAGCTCTCTGTCATTAATATAGCAACATCAAGATGCCTCAGATTTGTTCATGGCATGGCAGAGTGCACAGGTGATAGAGATTGTAGTGGAGGCTGGGAGATGAAACCAGAAAGCAGGATAAGGAACACTTTCCCTTGGAGAGAGGCAGAACAGGAAAAAAAAAAACTTCTGAAATGGGTAACTGTGCTCAAACATGACTGTTCTCCAGATGTTTCATGGTCCTGGGCAAGTTTCTCTATATTTCCCTTCCAATAGCTCTTCATCTTTTCCTTGGCTCTATATATCCCCATTCCCAAAGCTTTAAATCCCTTGTGATTGACAAAGGCAAGTGAATCCTGATTTTTTTTAGCTCTGATTTGAAACATTATGCCCAAACTCCCAGACTTAAACGTTTAATTCCCACCTTCGCTTAATCACATTCATTCATTTATTTCTCTGTCTACTTATTCATCACTGTCAATGAAATTGAAACCACTGTGCCAGGCATGAAAGGCTTAAAAGGAATCAACTGGAAGCATTTGGATGTCTGCTTAATATTTTGTAATCTAGGGCTAGTGTATATAAACAGCAAACAGAAATTTAATACAGATTAAAATAGATATGTACTAAGACTAAACTCAAGTGAGATGAAACAAAGAGCCTACGCCTTCTGTTTTGACATACTAGATCAAGAAACAGGGGATGGACTGGTGTGTGGCCAGACCATTATGTAACATGTACTCAGACCAATGCCTTGAAAGTGGTATTGGTGATTCACAAGGTCCCCCACATTTTTTTCTCCTAACTTCTCCACATTCCTCTTTCTCATTTTCCCGTCAGCACTATTAATTATATATTTGTTTAGGACTACAAACTTGAAACATAACTTTTCTATTCTTTCCTTACCCATTCATCAGAATGTGTGCTTTATAATAATCCCTGAGGGGGGCCTACCACTAAAAGAACATCTTATGGCACAGTAACTGATGCACAGTAGAGCGATATGTTGGGGTTATACAACTCATTGATGGTGAACCCAAGGTTTCTTTTCAGAACCTCTACCATCTCTTCTTTTCTGCCTCTGAATGGAATCTGCAACAGAGACAAGGACAGTGAATGTCCTGTGATTGTCCCACTACCAAAAGCTCCTGAGATTCACCAAGTTAACCACACCTTTCCTCGGCAGTTTCTACTCAATGTTGCACATTATTTGTCTTCTATAATTATTAAATGAGTTTTTTCTCAGTTATTCATTTTCCTCTATGTAACTTTGCAAGTATTATTTCATCACTCCATGGTTATCATACCTAGCTGTTAAAGAATTTAAAACTCACTTTACCTCCTTCCATGCATATGCTGGTGCTCAGTAAGTCATTCCTAACACTAATATAGATTTCTTCTTCTATGTCATAAATACGGACTCATGACAAAGTTAAGTGGTGGCAAATAAAAATAAGCAACTAAATGATGTTCATTGACTATTTTACCAATTGGAATGGAAAGTTGGCCCTTGGAATTTGAATAAGTAAGTTTGGTTGATTAATGTGGGATTCCCTTATGTATGCTGTTATTACCATTGATAAATAAAGGAACTGCTTTGGGCCTATAGCAGAGCTATAGACAAGCAGAGCTAGGTGGGGAAAACTAAACAGAATGCTGGAAGAAAGAATGGTGGAGTCAGAGAGAAGCCATGTAGCTCCTCTGGAGACAGATGTCATAACTTTAGTCAGTAAACCACAGCCACATGATGATACACAGATTAATAGAAATGGGTTAAACTAATACGTTAGAGTTAGCCAATAATAAGCTAGGGTTAATGGGCCAAGCAGTGATTTAATTAATACAGTTTCTGTGTTATTATTTCGGAGCTAAGTGGCTGGGAACTAACAAGCAGCCTCTGTAGCATGACGGGCCTGCTAGCTGGGGTTTCTGTCCCGCCCGGTCCCCCCAGCCAGCCATTTAGCCCCACAGAAAATCACACAGGGGTCTCCAGAAGATTATAAACTGATTGGCCCATTAGCTCAGGTTTCGTATTAGCTCTTATAACATATATTAACCCATTATCCCTATCTATGTTAGCAACATGGCTCAGTACCTTTGTCAGCAGGGCAGGTCACATCCTGCTTCTTCGGTGGTCCAGACAGGAATGCTGAGAGAGCTTCCTGCTTCCCAGAATTCTCCTATTCTCCTTGCTCTGCCTCTACTTCCTGTCTGCTTGACCCACCTATACATCCTGGCTAATGGCCAATCAGCGTTTATTTAAATCATGATTGACAGAATACGGACAATTCTCCCACACCAAGCCACCTTCAACAGATTGGTGCCCGTGTGGACAACTAAAATCCACTTAAAACCTGAGAGAATTTGAAAAGGAATTCTAGACACAAAAGAACAGAGTTAAGCATGGTTTGCTAGTGGCAATTTTTTGGGTGGACTCTGTTTGCTAGAAGCAAGCAGAGGCATGGCTCCTTTCAGAGAGGTTTTCCTGATTCAGTGGTAGCAGGAAAAAAGCTACACAAATTTGAAATGCTGGCTTTCTGGGCCTTTCTGCCAGCTCAAACTCTGGCTCTTTCAGGAGACCAGGATTTTAATGGGGTTTGTGAGCAGCATACTCTGGCTTGCTTGATGGCAACTTGGACCAGTTATGCACCTGGAAGTGGGGCTGTGTGCATGGCTCTCAGAGGCAGCGAGCTACTCTGCCATGCTAGACTGGGCAGGGCAAGCAGGAAATGCTGTCCTACCCCTAACAATGACTCAGCTTAAGTTTTTTAGGAGTGCTTAGCATTTTAAGAAGCCATCCTGGTCTTACAGATATACAATAAAAACAGATTAGGACAGATATAGACCTCTAAATGGGTCACATTGTTGGATAAATGTACATAGGCTTGGGAGAGAGAAGAAGAAGAGTACAGAGAGTTGGGAAAGAAGTAAATTGTTTAAAAAATATTTTTAAAGAAACAGAGTATAGACAGTCATAGAGTTTAAAAAATTTAAAAATCAATAAGCCATGTAAAGGTGGAATATACACAGAGAGTCTGGATTATGTATACTATTGTGTTTACTTTGATTTTTTTTTGACTACAGAGAGATTTAACATGAGGGCCTTCTTTTTGCCCCAGCTGCCTGACTAGTTTAGCCCCAAAATAATCACACAGAAACTGTATTCATTAAAACACTGCTTGGCCCATTATTCTTATATATGTTAGCCACATGGCCCAGTACCTTTTTCAGCAAGGCAGGTAACATCCTGCTTCTTTGGTATCTGGACAGTACTGTGGAGGAATGGGCTTCTTCCTTCCCAGAATACTCCTGTTCTCATTGACCCATCTCTACTTCCTGTCTGGTTGTCCCGCCTATACTTCCTACCTGGCTACTGGTCAAACAGCGTTTATTTAAAACATAATTGACAAAATACAGAATTGTCCCACACCAGAGAGATATTCGATTCTGGGTACTGCTAACCTAAGCCAACATAAATTTTAAATGTATCTTGAATTCAAAATATGGGTTTAAGGATATGTTGCTTTGGAAAAAAGGTTCCTTTTTTTGTTTCTACAGAGGATGAGTACCTGTGGATTGCTTCCAGACTAATATGATTTGATGGATCAAGACCCCCTGAAAGGTCACCTTGAACAAACCTCAAAAAATTACTTCACCCAATAAACAGCAGGAAGCAGTTTGGAGAATACTATGCCTGAATTCCCAAATATTGTTTATAAATGTTTGCTTACATTTAAAGGGGGATATGCTATAGAGATTTGCATTGGTATGGATCTTGATTTAATGATACAAACTTAAGGTCAATTTTATTTTATGTATATTTCTGCTCTCGATTAAGTTATTGTGTTTATACAGCTCATTTACAAATGTAAGGTATAATTAGAAAATATAGGTTAATAGAGAGACATCTATAATAGTCAAGCTTGTAGTCATGTTAGTTAGGTTTTCTAGATTTATAATTCAGTTAGATATTCTTCAAATCTTTCAGAGACCTTCAGAATATGGCATTTAAATATTTTAATACCTTAGGACTTTTCATGACATGAGACACTTCTGTTCCTGGCAACACCAATTACTTCAAGAGGAAGATGGTAATCAAAGAGGCTCCTTATGGAGTTGGTTAGCATTTGGGCAAGAAACTGCTATTGCCTGGACTGCTTGATTGGACATGTAAGACCCACAGAGAAATGACTGCTGAACTTGCTTAAAGGTGAGATCATCCTTCAGGGTTCCTGCTTCATGAAAGAGTCTGCAAGATATTGTGCAGGGCACAGAAGAAAGTGACTGACAAACTGCAAATATAGGTGGAACTCTCTTGGAAATTTCCTTCTTTGTAGAAAAGTCTGCTAGATGCTATGGGCCTGTAGGCTGAAGATGGATGCCCCAATGGTGCAAAAGAACTTTGGCTGACTGTCCAGACAGTGAGATGTCTCTGTCAATTCTAGAGTTTTAGAAATTTCTTACAATGCACTTCCTATTTACTTAGGTAATAATATATCTTTCTGGAGTCTTTGATGGAGTTGAAGAATAAATTGTAATAATAGAGTTTTCCTTAGTTATGATAAAAGATAAAATAGATATAACTAATTCTTGCTTGATAATCGTTTTATGTAAGTTTACTATGTTAAAGTTAAAACCTTCCTTTTTATTTAAACAGAAGAAGGGAGGTAATGTGGGATTTCCCTCTATATGCTGTTATTACCATTGATAAATGAAGGAACTGCTTTGGGCCTATAGCAGAGCTATAGGGGAACAGAGCTAGGTGGGGAAAACTAAGCTGAATGCTGGGAGAAAAGAGGCATAGTCAGGGAGAAGCCATGGAGCCGCCGCTGGAGACAGACTTGCTGAAATTTTGCAAGTAGGTCACAACCTCATGGTGATGCACAGATTAATGCAGATGGGTTAAATTAAGATGCAAGAGTTAGCCAATAAGAAGCTAGAGCTAATGGGCCAAGTAGTGATTTTAAATAATACAGTTTCTGTGTGATTATTTTGGGGCTAAGTGGCCAGGAAGCAACAAGTGGCCTCTTTACTACAGTTGATGAAGAATAGAAAAGGAAAAAATGAAATAAATCTCAAAGAAGACAATGAATATTATATGTGAGTAACCAGCTGAGATGCCCAGTGGGCTATAGGTGCATGTTGACCAAAGTGAGTTTAGACATAAGTCTGTAAAACCAAAAAGAATGTAAACTGCATATAAGTATTATATTCTACTCAAGAAGATTTTCTGACCTGGGCTAACAATCCTGATACTATTGGGCATGACTACTGAAAGTGAACAAGGATGTAAATGAGCAGAAATGATGGTGGCCAGATTTCTTACTGCACTGGGAGTTTAAAGGGGAGCAAGGGAAGGAGACTAGATAATTCACTTCCCAATGGGTTAGCATTTTGAGATACTACGTGAACACACATTTACTTAATATAAATGCAAATGACTGCATATGAAACATTATAAATATGCACTTATAAATATGCTTGTATAACACATGTATATGTACATATGCATACATACATATATATATACATATATATAGTTTCTTATTGTCTCAGAGAGTCTAAAAGTAATAGCATTTAAAGAGTAATAGTACATGTTCATGAGTGAGATTGGTCTGTAATTCTCTTTCTTGGTGAGTGTTTGTATGGTTTTGATATCAGGACAACTGTAGCCTCATAAAAACAGTTTGACAATGTCCCTTCTGTTTCCATTATGTGGAACACTTTTAGAAGTATAGATATTAGCTCTTCTTGGAAGTTCTGGTAAAATTCTGCACTATAACCATCTGTCCCTGAACTTTTTTTGGTTGGGAGGTTTTTGATGACAGCTTCTATTTCCTCGCATCTTATAGGTCTATTTAAAATGCTCAGCTGGTCTTGATTTAATTTTGGTATGAGGTATCTATTTAAAAATTGTCCATTTCTTTTACATTTTCCAATTTTGGGGAGTACAGGTTTTTGTAGTACGATCTAATGATTCTCTGAATTTCCTCAGTGTCTGTTGTTATGTTCCCCTTTTCATTCTGCTTTTGTTAATTTGGATGTTCTCTCTCTGCCTTTTGATTAGTTTGGATAAGGATTTGCCAATCTTGTTGATTTTCTCAAAGAACCAGCTCTTTGTTTCATTGATTCTTTGTATTGTTTTCTTTGTTTCCTTTTTGTTGATTTCAGCCCTCAATTTGATTATTTCCTGTCTTCTGCTCCTCCTAGGTGAGTTTGCTTCTTTTTGTTTTTGAGCTTTCAGGTGTGCTGTTAAGTCAAAAGATGCTCAATCATATTACAAAAACATTTTTTCAACTATGTTCATAGCAGCATTATTTGTAATAGCCAGGAAACCTGGAAACAACCTAGATGCCCCTCAACTAAAGAATGGATAAAGAAAAGTGTGGCACATTTTCACATTAGAGTACTACTCAGTGGTAAAAATCAATGACATCTTGAATTTTGTATGCAGATGGATGGAATTAGAAAACACTATCCTGAGTGAGGTAACCCAGACCCCCCCAAAATGAATATGGTATGTACTCACTCATAAGTGGATACTAGCTATAAACAAAGGACATTGAGCCTATAATTAATGATCCTAAAGAAGCTAAGTAATAAGGTGAACATAAAGAAAAACATATGTAGACCCACCTGGAAATTGGAAACAGACAAGATAGCCTGATAAAATTGGGAGCATGGGGTGGAGGGTAGAAGGAAGGGGAGAAGGGAAAGAGGAGGGGAGAAGGGGAGGGTTGAGGAAAACTTGAGGGAATGGGATAGTTGAGATGGAGGAAGGACAGATATGAGAGCAAGGCAAGAGATATCTTGATTGAGGGAGCCATTATGGAGTTAGCAAGAAACCTGGCTCTAGAAAAATTTCCAGGAATCCACAAAAATGGCCCCATTTAAGACCCCAAGCAATAGAGGAAAGGGTTCCTGAACTGGTCTTGCCCTGTAGTCAGACTGATGATTATCTTAAATATCACCATAGAACCTTTGTCCAACAACAGATGGAAACAAAGGCAGAGGCCTACATCGAAGCACTGGACCTAGCTCCCAAGGTCAAGTTGAAGAGTAGAAGGAATAAGAATATAGCAAAGTGGTCAAGATCATGAAGGATTCATCCACTGAAACAGTTTACCTGAGCTAATGGGAACTCACCAACTCCAGCTGGACTGGGAAGAAATAAGCACAGGACCAAACTAATCCCTCTGAATGTGGTTGACTGGGGCAGACTGAGGGGCCACTGGTAGTGACACTGGGATTTATCTCTACTGCATGTACTGGCTTTTGGGGATTCTATTCTCTTTGAATGTATACCTTGCTCAGTCTAGATGTAGTAGGGAGGGCCTTGGACATTCCACAAAGTAAAGTACCTTACCCTCTCTTAGGATTAGAGGGGGTTGGGATGGGAGGGTGTGTGGAGGGAATGGGAGGAGTGGAGGGAGTGGTAATTTGGATTGGTATTTTTTTAAACTAATAAATTAAAAAAAAGAATGACATAAAATGAAGATTAATAGTTACATCTTGCATACTACCTTCATTTTTGGCATGAGGTAATTATCCTTAAAACATAATTTGAAAAGGGGAAGATTATTTTGATTAATAACATTAGTCAAAGGACTTCTTTCCACATTTGACTTGTGTCATTGCAAACAGCCTAGAATCAGGGCAACCTAGAAGAAAGGTCTTCACCTCATAGCAGGCAGGATGCAAAAGGGAGTAGCAGGGAGATGCTGAGATGCACTATTCGAAGGCACACTCCTATGACTTAAATTCACCGCTATAGTAGCCTATTTAATTTTACGTCTTCTGTGGAAAAAAAACATTCATTAGGTCAAAGCCTTCTTGATCTAATTATATCTCAAAATACCCTGGCATACATATGACAGCTGTCCTTTATTAAGTCCTTCAGCATCTCTTAATCCATTGAAGATGACAATAAAAAGTAGCTTTCATATTAAGTGTTCAGATATAGGCTTCTGAAAACATTCTCTAGTGACAAGACCCACGGAAGTTTAGAGAAATGGCTGGTTACAAGCTAAGTATAAGAAGTATAGAAATGAACATGAAGCACCCTATAGTGTCAGAAAGAAAGGATGCTGAGAAGCTAGCCCAACCCAACCCAACCAACCAGCCTAAAGGAAACCCATGGGTGGGTTTCCTAATGACCTAACCAGAGCAATTAGCTAAAAATGGCTTATCATTTAAAATATAGACTATCCCAAATTTAAATTATGATTTAAAGTATTGATTTATAATTTAAGTTATAGACTATCCCAAAGCTCATAACAGATAGAAATAGCTGAGTGAATAATTAAATTAATAATTGGGGAAATAAATAAACATTATGTGCAGTAGAACTCCAGATCTTTGATGGGGATACAACTCTCTACAGGGCAGGAAGCACAACTCTTGACTCCTAATAGACAAACTATGCAATGTCTTCTCTTTGAAGAGCAGAGCAAATAACCATGGGGAATAACATTCTTGTGGGATGGTCAGGGGGTTTCTGGCAAACATTCCTTCCCGGTCAACAGCCTCATGTTCCTTGATAAGTAGTACAGAAAAGAACACTTTACTTTTCTTTAGTGTGGGATTTTCCCAAAGTTATAAGATCCCTGTTTAATTAAGAGAAAACAGTTGAACTTCAATGGACTGGCTTTATAGAAAATTTACGAACAGTATTCCTCCCAAACTCTTAAAACTAAGGGAAATCTGAGACACTGAATCAGCCAAGAGAAGCCCAAGGAGCCACATATACTAAATGTAATCCAGTTTTCAGGAGAAGATCTTGAAACAAAAAAAATGCTATTAATTAAAAGATAGTATTTGTTCCTTAATTTTCTAAAAAGTACAATAGTTGTGTGAGATGTTAATAATATCAGAACCTGAGTGCAAGGGTTATGGAAACTTCCTTATTATTACACAGTTTTCTTTAAACTTAAAAACAATATTAAAACTAATTTAAAAAAGAATTGCATTTTTAATCTGAATTTTCTCTTGAGCACAAATTCATATTTATAGTGTCTGATGTACTGTTCCCAATAGATATTTTACGGGTCCAAGAAGTCAAGTTTGAATTCAAATGTATCTTTTCAAGCAGAATACTAACTAGGTAATATGATATTTTAAACTCAATGTCATAATTTTCACACCATTATTCTATATATCCGTTTCCCCGGGGAAACACGAACAAGTGTCTATTTATCCTGTATAGGCCACCAAAGATGGACGAGAAACACAATTCTACCCAGGTCTACCTTAGTGAGTCAATCAGTGTATCAGAATTCTTTACTGGAATCTGGATGAGAGTTCACATACAGAGGGGGTGACTTGGGATGCCTCATTACTAGATATGACTGGCAGCTCCTGAAAACAGCATCCGTGGTATTTCCTATACAATTTGCCAGCCTATTGCTGAGAATCTTCTCCCTAGCAATCAATCATGTCTATAACCTTGGGCAGGTACTTTGTGAGTCCTCTAGTCTCAGGAACTCCCTGAGCCTTGTGGGTTTTATTCACTTCTTTCTCTCTATTCTCATGAGCCTTTTTCCTCCTCCTCCAGAAGGGCTGTTTTAGTTCAGAGGAAACACTTCCTGACAGCCATCCGGTCTACAAGCTCTGCTCTCACCATCCACTCCTCCTCTTTTCTAACTTCAGTTCTAATGTATGCGCTCTCTCTACAGTGACTTTAGAATAACCTTCTCTTTTGAGAGTCAATATATACATATATACACAAACACACACAAGAGACAGGGGGGAGAGGGAAGAGAGGGAGGGAGAGAAATTCTCTGAATTATTTTTAAGAACCCCAAATGCCCTCTGCTACTTCCTTGAAGATATCTCGGGGTCTAACCATTATTACTAAAATGCAATTCTATCATGTTTTCTTCTACATACTGCATACTACTTCATGCAGAAGCCATTTGTAGCATAAAGTAATCAGATAAAACTTTTCAAGTCATGGTAAGGTCATTTGTAACATATTCTGTACACTTTTTCCTGACATCCCTTTCCACCTCCTCCACCCCAGAGTATCCCAGCTCACTCTTGTTGTAACATATATTTGGGTCCTGTCCTATCTCTCCTGAGCCTGAAAGGTGTTAAGCATGGATCACTCATTCTTCTTGTCTCATTCTGGGAAAGCTCCTCAATAATTCAATTTTTGCTATTTCTCATATTTATCTCCAGATCTCCTAAACCCAAGGCTAACTTCCCTTTCACTGTCTATTCAGAGACACCATCACATGAGTTGCATAAATGCTTCCCCTAAGCTGACATTTCATGTTGATCTGCCTGTGACTCATGCATACTGCTGGATGTATTTCTCTTTATCTGCTTGTTATATGTAAGATACTAGATGATATCCCAAACACTCTCTCTTTCCATTTTGTATTCTTTACAATGCTCATAATGACAGCTCTTCCACCCCTACTTCTAAGGCTCCATTGAAGACTGAATGAGTTCACCTGTGTACAGCACTGTAAATAGAGTTAGCAAAGTGTGTTTAGTATAATTAGAACTATCTTATCTTTGTATTTCCTACAGTAACCAGAAAATAAATTGCCACGTATACAATACATGATCACTGAAGGCAAGCTGAAGTAGAATCTGATATCCTTTTGTGAATAAACATGGCCTTCCTTTCACTAAGAAGCAAAATATGGATAGGAGACCTGTGACCAAGGCCATGGACACTCTTTACATAGATGATGTAGAAAACAGGATAGCCCAGAGAAAGGCCAAGCTGAAACAATCAGAACCATGAAACTGTCTGGAAGAAAAGTACTGAAAATGAGTTGCATTAAATAATGCAACCAATGGTTGATGCCTGATGAATAAATGAACAACTTTAGTGCAACTTTATACACACTCAAAGAATCATTTACTTTCAGAATGAGTTTCTAATTCCAGACAATAAAATCCTGTAATTATCAGATATGAAGTTTGATATGAAAAATACCAGCAATTTTATAAACACACCGTAACTTTAGTGACATTTCAATTGTGTTTTAATAAATGAAGATTGCCTGAAGATCTGAGAGTAAAATATTCCCGCTAGTCAGCCTTATAGACCAGGTGACGATAACACACATCTTTAATCCCAGTAGCCCCAATAACACACATCTTAAATCCCAGTAGCCACAATAACACACACCTTTAATCTCCATGGTGCACACCTTTAATCTCAGCTCTAGAGAGAAATATAAAATGGGGGGAGACAGCTCTCTGAAATACAGTTTCATCCTGAGATTCCAGGAGGCAGGATTCCTGGAGGCCATTTAAACTGAGGTCGAGGTAAGAACCAGTGACTGGCTGTTTTGCTTTTCAGATCTTCACGTTGAACCCCAGTTTCTCTCTCTGAGTTTTATTAATCATGCTTCATTTAATCATGCTTCAAGTATCCACATCCTTTCAATAGTACACATAAAATAACATAGTCAACTATTAGCGACCACTTTTATGTTGTGCGACCTGTGTTATAATATAAAAGTTGGTCATGTTACAATGGATCTCAAATCTTATCTTTTTGTTTGATATTCAGTATCTTCTGCTTACAATGTTAAGTTGGGAATGCAGGCCTGAAACACAATTGCTTTGGTTTTAATAATTAGAAACATCACACACATTCTTCTTTTGGAAAAGGAGAGGAGAGGAGAGGAGAGGAGAGGAGAGGAGAGGAGAGGAGAGGAGAGGAGAGGAAAGGTTCCCTTAGCCTTGTTTTCTGTGTTTCAATGAGGCTCAAATCTAGAATTGTGTAAATAGTCCAGTCTTTGTCATCTCCATTGAGTCATTTAGAGTGCTCCATATTCAGGAGAAACAAAACTATCTGAAACCATTTAAGGAGCAGGGGCATTATCTGAAAAAAATCCAAGCCAGGTGTGGAGCCATTTTCACACTGCCCAGAAAGAAGTGACGTGAGAACCTCATCAGCCTTGTAGGCTTAGCCTGATCCCTGGTAAAGCCGTCCTCTGTGATTTCCCAACACAGTATTAATCCTGACAACAGCCAGAGAGAGAGAAATGAAACCTTTCCAGCCTGTGTTTAAACTTGACATCAAAGTACACATTCTTATTGGACTCATAAACCCAATGCCACCTTAGCATTCACTGATGAGAAAAAGAGACACCGCAAAGTGATTTATTCCTTGTAATGTCATCATTATCATCTATTGTGTAAGCATCCCTTCTGTCCAGCAGCCCATTAGCCAGCCAGCCGGGCACTGTTAGAGGATCAGAAGGCACTGCCAGTCACTGGAGCTAAATAGGTCTGTGTTCCTAGAGGTGCTTTGGGGAGGAAGGCTATATTAAACAACCAAGGCACTTGTGTATTAGGACAGCAGCCATTCCTGAGAGGAAACATGTCCTTTCTTTGGTACCTCTGCTCTTAAATAGTAGGCATGACTATGTCATGGACTTTCAAATTAGACTTCATCTATAATTCCTAAGTTTTCATTTTCTCTCTTTCTCCCATTTCTGACAGGGTCTATAAAATGTTACACAATAAAGAGGGGTGGGCTAATCTTGAAGAAATACAGTAGACAAGGTTTGACTACTAGACACAGCATCTCATCATTAGCCTCTTCCTTATATACACATAGGACCAGAATCAAGGGAGATTCACAGTGGGCAGGAAGCGTTGGCCCTCAAGATTATGGCTTGTTTTAACACTTAAAGTCTTCATACTTTCCCATCAAGGGTGCCTACCCAGGCTTTCCTACAGAGGTAGTATTCTATTTCCCTCTTTTTCTTCTTTCCTTCCTCCTTCCCTCCCCACTTCCCTTCCTGGAGCATCCTTTCCCTACTCTCTCTCTCCCTCCATCTCCTCGTAGCATCCCAGGCCAAGTTTGTTCCTTGCAGCAGAAAGACTCAAATGTTTTCATGATCCAACTGTTTTCAAACAGGCTGGGCTCCTGTGAGCCTCACCAGCTGTGACTAATAGCAAAGAGAAGGGAGGAAGAAGCTTCTGGGCCTGCAGGCTTCAGACAGGCAGGCTCTGGGGGAAACAAGAGAAAGCCATTAACTAACCACAGTGTTATCTTGATTCTGTCGGAGAAACGAGCCAGGGACGCCTAATGAACTAGCCTTAACGTTTCAAACTGAATGTGCCTCTGGGAACTCTACTAGAACAAACAGTGTGACAGATCAATGCTTGGTTCCTATATCAAGAGGAAAGGTTATTCGGTCCTCTAAGGAATTAGGGGATTAGTCTATCTCTATGATATACTTTCTCCCCTTTTAAAATTTAACTTTTCATAGTATGTTAAGGGCTCAGCAGTGGGGAGAGGCTGGGAGGGTATTCCTAGGGCAGAAGCATTATTTCACACCCTGCTTTAAAACTCATTGCAGGAGGATTTCCTCCTGAAATAATCACCTCTCTTTATTCTTCTAGATCTTAGCTCATCCTCCAAGTCTCCTGTTTCCAGCGCTCTATAGGAGGTAGATACCTGGAATCAAACTACGTGCCTTTCAACTCCCAAGCCTCAGCTGGATTCAGGTCAAGGTGAAGATGTGCAAAGCCCATCTTTTCAGTTCACAAATTCCCCCAGCAGATACATGCCAGAGAGACTTTGGTGAGTGACTAGGTTTCTTAGCCAAATCTTCCAAACTGTTCATTTCCTGGGAGACTTAACTGTATCAGTCATTTTGAAGAATTTTCTGATATGAAATGATGTAAAATAGTCAATTCTTATCTTGTCAGGGGGTACTGACTGAGATTGGAGGGTGTTTTCTAAGTGTCATATGGGAGGGTGGCTGAGGAGAATAACAATTGGATCTTGTAGGAAACTGGTAGTTTTGGATTCCATACATATACATATATATGTATATAGGGAATAGATTTTGGATATATATATATAATATATGTCCAAGATGTACATATGTGTGTATATATATATATATGTGTGTGTATATATATATATATACACACATATACACATACGAGATGAAGAAATGAAAAAGGACAAAAAATAAGGCTTGATCTGAAGGCCAGTCTAGAATCCCTTGTTCTGGTCATTTCATGTACAAATCCTGCCTATATTCGTTCTTCAAAGGACTTCCTTTGTATCACTTAGTACACATCTTGGGGAGATAATATTTTCAGTTAGCAGGACATCCTCTAACATGGGCTTTAAAAGCTCCAGCTAACTCCTTGGAAGCTACTTTTCCAGAGTTGCCAGGCACTCCATCCTGGAACCTACTTTGTGCTGGGCAGGAGCTCATCCACTGGGCAACAGTGAAAGACCATTTCGATTTTTCATTTTGAAGCAGTGGTTTTCTAAGATTCTCAGATTGGCCATGGATTCATTCTGTGGCCTTGGAAGATCTGATTAATAGAGACTGTGAGCCTACAGATCATAAACTTCTTTGGGAATCACAATCTAAGGTGAGATCCTTAAGTGCGAGAAAGAGATCTCTAGGGAGCAGGTTTAGATTGAACAGACCTTTTAACCACCAACATGACAACCAATTAGCACAGCTATTTATTGAAAGCTAATATATATTCACTTAACTTTTCTCTGAAAACTTCCCTCTTCAAACATTTTAAAATGCATACTTTCACCCAGCAAGTCACATGCCAAATATTGCTCTAAGAAGAAGAATAACAATCCAATGTATATGCATACCTTCATTATAAGAATATTTATTATGACAGTGTAATGATAGAATACAAACTATATATAATATATGCTATATAATATTTTAGCTAATCATATGTCCATCCCATATCAGAGAGTAGGCATGTTTTACACGTTCTCTTTTCTTTTACTTAGGAAAAAAAAATAGTAAGCTAGTGCTTCATACAAACACTGGAAATTTAGGTGAATATCTCTTGAATTGTTAAGGATGTGAGCCTATGCAGTTGGCATAGCTAAATGTTCCACAGTGGTAGTAGCTTAATGACAGAAAGTATTTCTCACAATCTAGAAGATATGGAATCTAAGGCCAAGAAACTGGAAAGGGATACTTCATTTTGAGGCTCCTGTGTGTGATTTGTAGGTGGTGTAATCTAACAGTGGGCTGTGCATGCCATGATGAAATGGAGGAGGGAATTAGGGTAGGGTACTCTAGTTTTCTGAGATCTCTTCTCACAGGGACAATAATCCATTTGCACAGGGTCCTATCCTTGTGACCTAATTTAACATTAATCATTGTTTCTCCTCAGAGACCTTATCTTCAAATGTAGTCACGCCAAGAACAAGGTTTTCAACATGTGAATTCTGGGGAAATACAGACACCCAATCTATAACATAAGATTTTTCTGTCAGTGGAAGCTGGTGTGAGATTTCTTTCTGTATAAAGCTACTTTGGCCTATGGCAGGGCAGAACATAGCCAGGCTGGAAGGGATATATAGAGAGAGTAGGTAGAGTCAGGGAGACACCATGTAGCTGTCCAAGAAGCAAGAGGTAACAAACTATGAGCCTCATCTTAAAATATAAAATAATAGAAATAGGTTAATTTAAGATGTAATAGTTATTTAACAAGAAGCCTTAGCTAATAGGCCAAACAGGGTTGTAATTAATATAGTTTCTGTGTTTGGGTCTGGGCAACTTGGAATGAATGAGCAGTCTCTGTTTACAGGGAGTTTTATTAAGGTGCCACTATAAATTCTGTGACATTTTACTGACTCCCAAATAAGACTGTATGATTAGACCAAAGTAATCTTTTTTTTCTTCTTTCTTTTTTTTCCACATTTAATTTTTTATTATTGCATTATAAATAGTACCATTCAAAATTTCCACCTCCGACCAAAGTAATCTTACACTGTTACCCCGATGAATGTTCTCTCCACTGTCTTTCTAAAGCAGTCAGAAGACCTTGACTCCACCCTCAAGCAGCTGTGACTGAAAGCAAGGCCTGTAATGGTTATTTTCAGCATCTGAATTTCTTCACATCTTTAAAGAAGGGGAGTTAGACTAGATGTGTTTTGAATTTCTTTTAGCTCCCAATGTGAAGTAGCTACTATTTATTATAGCTCAATATTCTCACATTTACGAGAGAGCTGTCAGAAATTATAACATGATAAAGGCTATATTCTACAAAATTCAGAGTTAAAATTGTGTGCAGGGATGATTTATGTTTGTGTACTGATTTTTCTTGCCAGGTTCATTTATACAAATCATTCTATATTATTGTTATACTCAACACAATGAAATATGTACAACTCATGTTAGTTGGAGTCTTGAAGTTGGAAACCAGTGGAATGAAATACAACTCAAATTCAAAGGAGAAATGGAATCCATATTTGGAATTTCAGCAGAGGCTGGAAGAAGGAGGAACATTCCAGAAATACAATGTAACTCATTTTTATGGATGTAATATTAAAAATCATATTTCAAAACCTGAGTCTTATTAATATTCTTTATATTAATATTTATTGCTTGGCAATTTCCTTAATCTTTGCCATAAAATAATAACATTTTTGTCTGATGGGTTTCAAGCACCAATTATATAAACAAGTAGATAAAGTCATAAAAAGAAAAAAGTGAAAAATATATATATAATATTTCACTTCGTTGGGTCTTGAAGACTCTTAAAAGCTAAAGGTTATCAACTTTTGGGTTGGCTCTTAAATTCTTATTCAGTCATCTATATTTATAGACACATAAGTCTCTGGTGAGTTCATGAGAGGGGTTGAAACAACCAACCCTAGAAGAAGTTGCAATAGCAGTGGGTAAAATAGTCTCGGGAGTCTAGAGTCTAGAAAACACTACACGTTTCTTAGAGATCCAAGTTTTCCATTAAAAGTTTGAATGCCTTAAAAGACTATTACCTTGCAGGATATTTATTAGCTATTACCATTAATATACTCACTGGGTGGAGAGATCCCAAGTCTACAAAACTAGATGGCTTTTTATACACAATCAATTAATGTCTTCTAATCCTTGTTTTCATAACACCCCAGTCTTAGCTTGTACACAAAGAAATAGTTCCAATAGCCTCCATGATAAAGTCTGTATAATGTTAACTAATGTTTAGTTCATATTGATTTATAAAAATTGGGGTCAATAAACACAAAGCATAGTCTTTCTATAATGAGAAAAATAAATGAATTTTAATTTTTAGGAATCATCTATAAGATGACTGATAGAGTTATAAACAACATAAGTTTGCCCCTTTTTTCTGAAGATTTATTCAGAAAAATGGGGATGTTTAAAGAACTAGTTTGGATTGGTACCAGCAGATTATCTAATTTATATATATATATACATAATACACATATGCGCATATACACATACAAACATACACATATACACACATATATGTTGTGAAATATTAGTTGAAGATGTGTTACATTTGTTTGTGCTGTGGAGCATTTCTTTAATGATGCAAAGGTGTCCCACATTCTTTTATGGTGCATTTGTTCAACTTTTTGAAGCTGTGCTACTTTGCCTGCCTAAAACACCTGCTTGGTCTAATAAAGAGTTGACTAGCCAAGAGCTAGGCAGGAGAGGGATAGACAAGGTTGCCTGGCAGAGAGAATAAATAAAAGGAGAAAAAGAGAAGAGGGAGGAGTGAAAAAAGGAGGAGAGGAGAATGCTGGAGAGGAGAGGAGAATGCTGGAGGTTAGCCATGCAGCTACACAGGCAGATATGGAATAAAAAGGAAAGAAAAGATATACAGAAATAGAAAAAGTTAAAATCCCAGAGGAAAAAGGGAGACATGATAGTTTAAACAAGAGAAGCTGGCTAGAAACAAAGCCATACTTAGGTCAGGCATTTAGAAGTAATAATATGTCTCCATGTGTTTATCTGGAAGTAATAATATGTCTCCATGTGTTTATCTGGAAGCTGGCAGGCCACTGAAAGAGCAAAGAGTAAAAAAACAAACGACAATGATATGATGTACTATGGTATGATACAATATGATATATACATACTTAACACACGCACATGTGCACGCGTGCACACATACATACACACAAACAAATGCTATCTGGCCATTCTTCCTCTACACTTCTTATTTTATAAATATTGCCTGCTGTCTTCTTGAGTTTAGAGTTGACTAACTGTGCATGATCCTGTAAAATGGAGACAAGTGGAAAAATTGGAGTTTTTTTTGCATCAATCACAGGTGTGGATGCAAGAGGCACCCTTCCTCGTGTCCCTACTGTGTTGTGCTGGAATTGTATAGTTAGAGACAAGGGACTGTACAGTCCAGGATAGTTTGGAGCTCAGTGTGTGGGCTTGTATAGCCTCATCACTTCAGCAATCCTCTTTTCCCTGCTCCCCAGAGGCAGGGATTATGAACAAGTGAAATTACTTCTGCCAACCCTTGCTACTTTGGTTCTTTGTTTTGTATTCCTAAACTGGGATGTCCTCTGCACTCAATGATACCTCCAATGACATAACATTAAATAACTTCCAGTCTCTGATACTATTCCATTTTATTTTTATTTGTGAGAGTTTTTAGCAACTGGTATTTTAATTTTTAGAAATTCGATAAAACTTACATGTTTTCCATTTTGCACACTGAGTGTGAACTGTGAGAGCCACAAATCTTTCTGCCTTGTTGGTCTGTATTCCAATGCCTAAGACAGTACCAGTTCAAGGTACTTTCTCAGTGGTTACCTGTTAAAGGATACTGAATGAGTGATTGAATGACCTGGAATTGCCTCATTTTCATCTGGAATGCATTACCCATCTCAGAATGTTCCTGATACAGAGGACAAATGTTCATTTTGAATTACTGACCCACAAAGTGTCAAGAAGCATATCCATTTTCTCCTTTTTCCTGTGTTTACTTCCTGTTGACAATTAATGAGAGAGATGAAAGTTTTCATGATTTGAACTTTCAACATCTTATTCACTTTTCCATGATATGAAAAGGCTAACACCCATGTCCAGGAAATGAATATTCCTGGCAATCCTTGGGTTCCCCGAAGTCTTCCACTGCCTCCTACAGAAGCGTTGTTTGGATTCTGTGACTTTATTTTCTTGAGTAGACTGTTTGGAAGGTCTGCTTACAAGAGAAAGATAGCTCTTGAGTTCATGATTACCTTTCTTGTCTTTCTTTGTCCTCCCCCACCCCATTTTTCCCTAAGGGAAGGATAATCTGGTTCTCATGTTACTACTAAGTGTTCTAGTGCATGGGAAAAGGTTGACATCTGAGGTCATTGCTATGTGGATGATCTTATAGCCATTGACATATCAGGGAGCATCTAAGGGAAATATTATAGGGGCCATCAAGACTGTTTCAAATTTCCTGATTGAATATATTTAGACAGGATAAGCTTCAATTACATAAGTACTTGTTTTGTAAAATGGAGAATCAGAGCCGCATGTGGATTCTGATCTCTAACCAGCTAAGTGTATCCAAAAATATGAAAAACAAAGTTAACTATCTTTATTCAGTAATACTGGGAGTGCAAAGGAGCCTGATGATTACATCTGGACAAGAAGAAAGGGTCATGGGCTTCAGAATAAGGTTTGTGTCTTTTCACCTAACGTAGGGTGGACCTGAAAAACATAGCTTTGTATTTTCCTTTCCGGGTGGTAACTCAGATAAGGATGGAAATGTATCCTTAATGGCTTTAAACCTTTCTTTCTGTGACCATAGAGTGACCACTTACACATTAAAATGTGTCACTGACCTGAGGTCCACTTGCTTCTGGACCCTGTCAATGCCAAGTCAGGTATCCTGGTAAACCAACAGCCAACTCATACATGAAGTTTCCCACAGTGTTTCTGTGAGGAGTTGAACCTGAAGTCAGCTGCATACAACAGCTGTCTACTTACACAGCCATCTTAGGGGAGAATGATTAATGAACTCACTTGGGCAGCAAGGAGCCCAGTTCCCTGATCCATAGTTGCAGCACAGGTCTTGATGTGAGACTAATGAGAAATTTGATGCTCAAATTTGAATGTTTATCCCAACTGCCAGCCAACACATTCAAATTTTTTAAAAGCTAAACCATTAACCTTTTGTTAGGCATGGACAATTTCAAACTGCGGCTTTATACTGGGTGTTAGAACTTGTGGCTGGAAAGGAATGGAGTCTGACTTCACACGTGGTACTCTTTCTATACAGACAGCTTTCTTTGACATCCACACAAAGTCTTCAGCAATGGAAGAAAAGAAAGAAGGAGATGTTTGACACCTTGGCAGTTACTGAACACTAAAAGCTTGGGCAATATGAGGCGTCCTTCCAAAATCAAATTAATATGCTTCTAGATAGAAAACATCCCAGTGTGAGGCTGAGAACTGGGGCATCGGGACAGTAGACCTTCTTTGTGCTCAAGAGACAACTCCTGAACCATTATTACAACACTAAATTTTTACCCTTTACTACAGAACGATTTACTAGCTTATCTTTCCCTCCAAAGGAAGGAAAAGCATAGTACAGGTTTTAAAAAATAAATCAATAGCCCATGGGGGAATGATTCACTTAATCGGGTGAGGCTAGGCAAGTTAGATCAACGCCCCTGACTGAGATGTAGCAAATAAATTGTAGATCTGTAGTCTGCACATGGTAGCTGTCTCTTCCTTGCTCTGTAGGGCAAACATAGTAGATATTATTCATCAGTCTACTTTACAGTAGCTGGGACGTGACTGATGTTCTGCCTTTCAACATGAAGATCTAGACAGAACTTCCCACCAAAGAGAGTGATGATAGAGATGAAATCTGTGTATCAATTTGAAGTGTCAGAGACTAGGATCCTTGCCCTCAAACCTATGTTTTCAGCTGGCCTGCTCCAGTCAGCCACTTGCTCACTTACCTTTAGTAGGTGAGACCTCCTCTTATCATTCGAGATTAGCTCAGGACATGAACTACATTCTGTTTGTCATAGTGTTATCCTTTCTCTACTTCTTAGGTTTCACTTTTGTTGTTGTTTTTCTGATTTTATCCTTTGATAGAATATGATTTCGACAAAAGAAATGACTTTCAGAGTGGACATGGTGGGACGCTCACGATTAAAATAAAACAACTTTTGTTTTTTGATTGCTGAATTCTCCATCAACTTGATTCATCTCTAAGTCATAATGATTGCTCAAATGGTTGGATAAATAAAAGAGTGGTTTCATTATGATGTTACTAGGGAACCCTGTGGATAAATAACTGAAGTTTTTCCTCTGTATCCCTTAATATGAAATTAGCTCAAGAAGGTTAAGTTCATTTCTGATTCATCAAACAAGTCTCTGGGGCTGTTCGTGACATGGGGAGTTGCCAGATAAAGAGAGATCCAGAGTTTTTGTGTCTACCTATCAGGAGAATAGTAGAGAAGAGTCATGTATCATGCTGATGGTGCACTTTATTACTCCTAGGACCCTTCCAAAATTCTGTAATAAGCCCATTCCTTCTGAAACTGAGGTTTAGAGTGATTCATTATAGCTTTCACCTACCAAGAAACAGGCCTACAGAAACTGCAGTAAGATTGAAGACAGTGTCTGCTTTGGAGACAATGCTAGGAATATTCTATTTTCCTGAATGGTCTGCTAGTCAGACAGCGAATGGAATTTGGTCATGCTCTTGCCACAGAAGGAAAGAAATCCTCACAGTGCAAGCTATATTCTCAAGCATGTGTCCTTTCAAAGATGAGGGAAATAGTTCCTTTCATGGGAACTTCATTCTGAGAAACAGCATCTTCATTGCTTGAAGAGGCCATTTTGTGAAGAAAGAGTTAAGTCCTCTTCCAGAGGAGCCTGACTCTAAGCCAGTATATGGCATTAAGCACAGAGAAAATTGGGCTGAATAATCCCTTTAGTCTCTTTAAGGTGCTGAGCTGACATTTTGATATGCTGTAAGTTGGCAACTCAACGTTTTATACTTTATCTTCCAATTCCACATTTTAAGTCTTATTTTCCTCTTTCAGAAGCATACTGGATACCTACAACTACCTTAAACCATATCAATAAAAATAAAAACTGGATGTTTTCTGTTAGCTTGATAAAATGAAAAGTTAATACTCCCAATTTTGTAGAAAGAGGAACCTAATTTATACTTAAAACTCACCCCTCACAAAATTTAAGACTAGCAGCATTCTATAAGGACAGTATGTTACAAAGACATGAAGGGTTAGAATTAGTACTGTCAGAAATAAATTTGATATAGGATTGAAGTATGACTTTTCCAATCAGTTGGGGTCCTTTTATGAGGTTTGATTATAGATGTAAAAATACAATTCTTATTCTATTTCTGGTAAGACAGGCTACTAAGAATGTGTCCCTGCTGGGATTTCCAAATTTAATTGAAAGAAAGTTTTCAAATCCAACTAGTGTGTTGTGAGAATTAACAGAAGATAAGTCAGTACTGGGTCACAATTGAGGGACTGCCTGTGAAACTTTTTATATATGTGATTGTCCTAATAAGGAACCTGCAAAATCAGGTCTGTAAGTTGACTCTACATTGATTTTCTTTCCTCAGCAAGCAAACGTCCAAGTCTCCTGCCCACCCTCCCTACTCTCCCATCTACGTTTCTTCTTTTAAGTGCTCCATCAGTATGTACTACTTTTCTGTCATGTGAATTACCAGTCCCCTATTGCCATCCTGCCTAGAATGTGGGCTCCATGAGAGTTGGGCGGAGCCCACTGAGAAAAAGTATCTCTGGGGCCTGAAATAATGTAAGAGTTCGGGAACTATTTGCCAAATGTAAGCAAGACGCTTGAACCTGCTTTACCGGGTTCCCACTGTGATGACTTTCTGGACTGAAACCCAGCTACACAGTGAGCCACTATGGCTCAACTTCTAACCCAGGACTTATTGGTCCACGGTAAAATTTTAATTTTCTCTGACCTAGAGACATTTCTTTAGAAATGGAATGGAACCGAAGCACGTGAGTGCCATACTTAGCATCAGGGATATCTTCCGTAACATCCTGCAACCTATTTGAGAGCAGAAGGGAGCTTCATCCACAAAGCCAGCTGTGAGGAAACACCATTGCAGCCACTAGAAAAGCAAACAAAACCATTTGATTCTGACAGGCTGTGGTATCTTCAAGAGCTTGCTAGTGGCACCCATGTGGCATGATAATGTCACTAGCTCTGCACATCAAGTAAACAATGAATAACCCTGGATGAAAAGCGGAACTAAAGATCCCAGCCCTGTCACCCACATCAGAGAGAATCTTCTAACCCTGACAGCAGAGCAGCATTTGCTAGCAGTGTTTATATTCAGTTTTTCAAGTATCAAATACTGATAAAGAATGTGCCTTAAGGAAGATCCTACCTATTATATATAATATATAGCATAATATATGAAGATCTTGCCTATTATATGTAATAGCATAAAGGCCATTATTTAGAACAATGGCGTCAAATTAAAATAGAACATCCTAACTACCCAGAGTCACCAGTATTCTCTGTATCTTCATCATTGTAGATTACCGAAGAGAGGATTTTTTACATCTTATTTCCTACTTTGCTTCTGCCTTGTCTGTGTGTGTTTCTAGATTTGAAAGTCTTCGTTTGTAACACACACACACACACACACACACACACATGCACTCTCACACACACACTTGAAATAAAGTGTCTTTGCCCCTCTGGTGGGTCAGAGGTCTCCCTCTGAGGAGTTTGCCTGTGCACCAGCAGTCATGCGGAACCTGTTTGCTGGCGTTCAGCCCATGCACTTGAAAGGGAATGCCATAGAGATGGGCTGACCTTCCTGGCCTTGGAACCAAAAGGGAGCCCTGTGGGGAGTACCTGGAGGGAGGGATTCTCCTGTTGGTAGCATCCTGGTTGTTCACTTCAGTGGCTGTGTTTTAACTGTGTCCTTGTATTCTTTACTGGCCACTGGAAAGGTGAGTGTTTTTTTGCCCCAGCTTCAGAGGCATTAAGCCCTTCCTTGACTTCTCTTAGAAAGCAAAACCAGGGAAGGCAGAGAGAAAGGCAGGCTGAAAGATGTAACAAAGGACACTGATGCTCTTACCACACGGGTAATTATTGTGCCCACAAACACAGAGTGTGGGTAGGCTGCATGCTTGCTGTGCAGGATTTCTGTTTATAAGGCCTTTGCTCCCTGTTTTACATAGAAGGACTTTTAAGATGGTCTACATTTATGGCTTTTAAGGTTCGTAATCTCTGTCACAAAATGCTATTTTTGACAGTCATGTCCTTCTGAAAGGAAGGCAGCTCCTATAGCTTCTCAATTATGGACAAATCTTAGAAAATCAATGATCTTAATGACCTTTGCCTACTGTCACACAAGAGGTGCAAGGCCAGCTAAAGGTATGTTTATAATAGAAATAAACAATATTTAAGTAAACTTTTTCTTGTGGAAAATATACATACAGTATTATTTCTATTGGATCTCACAATTGTGCCTCAGCTCCAAATACACCTCCTTGAAGTTTTAAAAGGTTAACAATTAACCTTGGGTGAAGGATCCAATATCTTGCATTTCAGGTTGCATAATTGCAGGCCACATTTCCTTGGCATGTTTCTGAGAGATGAGTTAAATTTTGAAAGGGAAGCCTTCTATTTGAGCTTTGTGAGCAAAGGCAAGTTTATATACTCCAGGGCCAGCCCAAGGGATTTCTGCTAAGAAAGATGAAATGGCTGTGGTGAAATCAAGCTACCTCTGCAGCCCCTTTGTCCAGTTTGTAAGTTCTCCTGGGGATTCTCCATTTGCTTGGGAAAAGTCGGTCAGTGGTCAAACAGCGGTAGATCAAGTGTAGCAGGGATGAATATGCACACCCACCTCTGGGGCCCTGGACCACAGCAGAAGCAGGTAATGCACAGACAATGGAAGAGAGAAAAGCATTTTGACAACAATAAGATGCTATTGTTAGAGAAATCCACAGTCCAAGAGACTTATAAGTGGTGTGGAAACTTTGCTCTACTTCTATGCCTACTTCAGACAGAATTACCAGGAACGTGGGATGTCTAACCAGTCTACATGGACAATTTTGAACTCATGCATACAAAACTATGGTTCTACAGTCAGATGGAAGTTTATGTTTATGCAGTAAGAATTAGAAATGGATGAAACTATCATATAACAGCTACAATGAATTAAATTGGAATGATTTGTAGATGAACAAATAGCAGCACAGCTGCAATATTGTTTTTTATACGTGACTCATAATTTCTTGGAACTTAGGAATTCACTGCATTTATTTGAGGTTATTTTAAAAAATGCACTATATTGGTTTATTAGTATGTAAGTGTATGTTTTTCTCTCCCTTTTTCTCTTTGTGTTTGGGTCTCTCTCTGTGTCTCGTGTGTGTGTGTGTGTGTGTGTGTGTGTGTGTGTGTGTGTATGTGTGCACATGCCACAACACATATGTGGAGGTGAGAAGACAACATGCAAGTATCAGTTCTGCTCCTCTCCTTTCACCACATGGGTCCCAGGGATCAATCTCTTAATAAGTTTTGCCCGCAAGCACCTTTACCTGCTGAGACATCTCCCCCAGCCTAGGGCTGCATTTCAAATACAAATTAAAGGAACCAGGTCGTATTGTCATTCCCAGGAATATTAGGATGATGGTGGAATTATTGGGCTCTCAGAGGAGTAATAGGGAAGCTTGAAACCTTTCTTTGCAAATGAGATATCTTTATCGTGGAACAAAAAAGTCACCATGATCTAAAATCCAACTCCAATTGTTTTGTTTGTTGTTGTTGTTTTTGTTTTGTTTTGTTTTTCCTTTTGGAGTTTAAACTTCACACTAATAACCCGGTTTTCCAGCTTCTTCATTACATCTGGCTCATTTTAACTTGTGGCTAGATGTCGAAACCATGCAACACTCTGTGGTTACAGTCATTTCCATCAGGAAACCATGAACAAGCAGCAGAGTGGCATGGAAGGGGGAACTTTGGGGGGGGGGAGAATGTTTTTATTTCCATGTTGGAAATAAAATTGGATCATATGCGAAGACAGCTGGATACATGAATTGTACCCAGAGCTCTGGAAGGAAAAATATCAAAGGCTTCCTTTTTTTCCTGAAAAAAAATACTTATAACATTGGTTTATTTCATTTTAAACAGGTAGTTTAACTATGTGTGTAAGTGTGTTAGCCTCTGTGGGTATGTGCTCCCGTGTGCAGGTGCCTTAGAGGGTAGAGGCTGGAGTTACAGGTGGCTGTGAGGCACTTGGTGTGTGTGCTAGGAACACTGGTCCTCAGGAGCAATGGTACCTCCTCTTAGCCACTGAACCATCCCTGCAGCCCTGATTCACAGACTTTTATTAGCTGCATAGTAGATGGTAAAAATTCCTCACTTCCTGCTGGCATCTCTCTCGCTATGAAAACCTATCATTTTCTGAGTGGCGTTGCTACTTGTATGTTGAATCCAGAGTCTGCTTTGTGAACCAGACATTATTAGTTCCACTAAGATGCACACATCTCATTTTGTGTGACACACAACTCTCATTTTTAATAGCCCTGGTCAAAGGTTATTGTCCTAAATGTCTGAGGTGATGGTCCTCTTGTTTGTCTTTGAGAACTTCCCTTTTAGAATGGAGAGATGGCTCAGTGGATAGGTAGCAGCACCTACTACACTAACAAGAGGACCTGTAACCCCATATTTTGAGGCAGAGATAGCTGGATTCCTGGAGCTCACTGACCAGTGAGTTTCAGTGAGAGAGCCTGTTTCAGTATTCAACGTCATCCTCTTGCCTCTGAATATCTGTCCTTAGGTATGCCAGTACATACATGTGTACAAACCACACATATACCTGTACTATAACCCTCCACACACTTACCCTCCACACACACACACACACACACACACACACACACATTCACATTCCCCTTGCCCTGATGTCTTTGAATGTGCCTAGGTTTACTGGGACATCTGCATATTCTAACATCCTTATTCACAAATAGATAATATGATAACATTCTTTGAGGGGAAAATATACAAAGCAAATGAGGCTTTGAATGGCTTCAAGTAAACGAATAAAATTTCACTAGTACACATCTCCCCTCTTTGATAAAATACAGCCTCCCAAAGGTTCCCAAACACCTGTAATTTACCTGGGAGTGGAGGGACAGAGCCAGCCCCTCTGAGCCGAGCTGGAAGTCTGTTCTCATCATTCCCCATGGCATTAGCTCTGATGTTGGATGTGTGGCAAACGAGGCTTCTTTGCAACAGTTTGCTCTCAAGGTTGGTGGCCTCCAGTCAGGGCTTATCTGTAAGTTGCGTCTCAGGAGTGAGGCCAGATCAATACTGTATTCTTTCAGGCCTCTCTAAACCCAGCGGGGAAGGCAATCACCACAGTGCAGCTCCCCGCACCTTCTGGAGCAGATCAATATTCCGACAGCGCGGAGCTTTGTTCCTTCCCCAGCTTTAAGATGTTCTGCATGCTCTACATGATTGCTTAAAGGCTTGCTTTTCCTTCCCCATATGACAACACCGCTCCCACCCTGATCTTCCTAATACTATCACTGTAATTGCCTTGACATGAAATAGCAGCACAAACCCAGCACAGGGCTTTGAGCTGTTTTATCTTTTCTGAACATCTCCATTAGTAAAGGGTGTTGATTTGGCTTTAATAGGTAGCTGGAGCTTTAAAGTGAACTTGTACTTATTTACACTGGTTTTCAAAACCCACTGAGATTATTTTGCCTATGGGAATCATATAAGGCACTATTTCAGGGAAGAAGACGAGGTAACTGTCTCAGCCCAGGAATATTAACTTAAACTTTATGCAGCTTGAAGCCCATTATGCTTACCCCATACTGCCACAGCAATTGTCTCAGAAGGGCCTGTGTCTTACCTACTTTTTAAGTGATGCTGGATGAAATGAAATATTTATTTGACTGTTTTCAGCCAACATTCCATTAAGTAGTAAGTACCACAAGGTGCAGAATATCCCATTTTTCCAATTTTTATTTTTCTTGTTGTAATGCTTGCCAAGCCACATTATTGAAATGTTTTAAATTTTTACTATGCCCACTTCTCTTCTTTTCTTCCCAATACATCTCATATCTACCCCCTACAACTGAGATGTGTTTTAAAATATAGTAGTCTGTGGGTATTCATAAAGGATGCCTCCAGGGCCTCCCAAATGCAAAAATGGATAAATGCTCAAGTTATACAGAAATATAGTGTTTGCAAAGAACTTATTCATAGCCTCTTGTATATTTTGCAAATCACCTCTACATTAGTCACAGTGTGGAATATAATATAGATACAGCATACATGGTTGCTATACTGAGTCGCTTGGGGACTAATTACAAGGAGAAAGATGATACACATTTTGTACAGACATGTTTCCTCTCAAATATTGATTCTTTACACATGTGTTAATCACTATACAGAGGGTGAACTGAATATATTGCGTGGTGATACTAAAACCTTAGTAACAAATGAAAAGCTTGAATGAAAACTCAGAAGGTGGCTCCCAAAATGCAAATCAAGCCTGGGCATGATGTTGTACATCTGGGAGTCTAAGACATGGGGTCTTGAGAGTGAAGATAGCATGGGTCACATAGGGAGACCCTATAGGAAGAAAATAATAACCAGATAATAATTAACACTTCTATATATACTCAGTGTCCTTTAAATGTAACTTTCGGGTGTCATGTCCCAGGACTTTTCCTTAGAGCCTGAACTGAGTCGGGCAATCCACCGTGCTCTCTGTTTTGAGCCTTCTCTATTACTTCTTTCAGACCCAACGCTTGCCCTTGATTTGTTCGTCTAAATTCTTCCTACATTTTAAGATTGGAGTCGATCTCAGGCCATTTGGAAACCCTTGGAGTCTGGTCCAGTGTGATGGGTCCCAGTTGTAGTACTCTGTTCACAGGGTGTGTTGCTGTTCCAGGAAGCTACATTTCAGAATTTGCCAGTGATCTACCTGAGAGTCTAGATAATAAGTGGGTGAGACTCTAGACTAACTTAAGGAATCTTGGGCTTTCACTGCTGCGCCAATGTGTTTTTCCATAGCAGCAGAGGAATGTGGGTGGGGAAGGATTGTATGGCTTGATAGTACCTTCCTCAAAGCTCACATCATAAGACTGTTTGTTACATTTCCTGTCTTGGAGTTCTAAAACAGGTCATTTTGGTTGGTTTGTTCATCCATCCATAGACTTGATCTAACATAGTATGAATATCGCTAGTCTCAGATGCAATACTTGCTCATGTATTGCTTGATAGTGTATTCTTTAACAGAAACTGCTTACATCTGTGGACTGTATGCACCAGATTATAAAAAAAAGAGAGAAATAATTCAGAATACTTTTGGTATTTGATAAGTAATTAGCCACTTCCTTGGCAGATGCATCAGCCAAAGGTGTTTTATCTTGTAGCTTGATTTAATATACACAACTTCAGAATATGTTGCCCTGCTGAGATATACAATATAATTAAAAAGTCTAGCTGAAGTATTCAGATGTATTAAGCTGCTGCATAGAGTTACCTTCTTATAGGTGGGGATAGATTCAGCTTGTCAGAAACATGGTTGTCACGGTGAACAGATGAAAGAATTGGTTTTCTTCACTGAAATGACTCACAAGGCAGCCACATAGCAATGCAGTGATGTGGAACAGAATGTGTAGTAGGTATAGTGTGTCAAGAAGTGGGAGAAGATGATCGGGGCTTGTAAAAGTTGACACAATTAAATTAATATTTATTTAACATTATTTATTTAATATTAATAATATTAATATTTATTAAATATTAAACACAATATGCCACTACACTAGAAATCAAAGGCAACATAGACAAGATTTTATAAAATGTGTTTTAAGTGTCCATTTACATACAATGTGGATATAGACAATGAAGACACAAGAGAGGATAAACTCACTAAGTAGTAGAAGAGGGATGCTCATGAACAGTTGGTCCGTGGCATTGTAGAAGGTTAAAAGAACTAAGAACCAAATTTTGATTTAGTTGTTATTGTAGAACTGTACTTTTATTTTGAAGGAATAAAATCTTTCTTCTTTTCTTGCTCTCTTTTTTCATTTCTTTCTTTCTTTTCTTTCTGTCAAAGTTTAGAAGTAACATGGGGTTGGGTGAACTTGTTAGTACTTACAACTTGTGTCCTTGGGATTTCATTTATTTTACCTGAAATCCACAATATGTTGCTGAAATGGTTTCAGACTTAAAACAAAGAGTAGTATACCACTGAAAAAGTTATGAACACTAACATTCCATAAAGTCTCTTATGCTTTTACTTAAAGTAGTATTTGTAATTATTTTTTAATTTGATAGTTTAATCATTATGAAAATATATTTTCCCATACATTATATTCTAGTCATTGCTTCCATCCCACATTGTTCCAACCTCTCCTTTTTCCAACCCACTCAAAACTACACACTTTTTCTCTGTTAATAAATAGACAACTAAAGATAAACAAACAAATAAAAACAGAATAAGACAAAACAGATAATCAGAAAAAAACAGAGTCAAAGAAAAGGCACAAAAAACACACATACACACACATTCTCTTGCTCTCTCTGCCACACACACACACACTCACACACATAGAAATTCCATAAGACATACAATTGGAAACCATAGTAAGTAATCAAGAGAACTGTATGTAAGGTTAAAAACTGCCTAGACAGATCATTTTGAGACAAAATCTCTCTCCGAAGTACCATTGAGTTGTTTGTGTTGACAAGCTACTGCTGGATATGGGGTCTGCCCTTACTGTGGTTCCTATACCCAGTGAAACTCCCTTGGAGAAGACTAAGTTTTTCTTTGCAAGTGGTTATCAATTGGCAATAGCTTCTGGGTTAGGGATGGAACTTGTGTCTACTTCCCCACTCGCACTGTTACCCCTTCTGCTGTAAACCTGTGCAGGCTCTGTGCATGCTACCACAGTTTCTGTAAGTTCATATGCGAGTCTGTCCTGCTGTATCTAGAAGACTTGTCTTCTTGCTGTCTTTCGTTCCTATTGGCTCTTATAATCTTTCTGCCTCCTTTTCTGGAACATTGTCAGGTATGGATACCTTCTCATGAACCGGGCCTTAAGTCACATCAGATAGTGGGTGGTTACTCCAACAGCGTTTGTGCCACTATTACACCAGCACATTGTGCAGTCAGATCACCTTTGTAGAATAAATTGCCTGTGGCTGGATTTGCATTCACCTTTCTCCTCTGGTAATGTGCAGAGTACCATCAAGTACCGTGAACAGTTTTCAGTAGTGCTGGCGGCTCTACGGAGGCACCAGCTTGACTTTTCTGTGTTCAATACCTATATAAGTCTTGTATTCAGCAATGGATATTTACTGTCAGTTTGTGGGGAGCAACCAATAGCTTTGTCAATAGCCTGGACTGTTTGGGTGTTCCCATGGAGCCCTTTGGCCCAGAAACTCAATTCCATCTACCTCATCCATGGCAGTGGAGGTTTCATTTAGTGATGAGAGATGCCTCGTTGGGACTTTGTCATTCTCTTAAAATAAATACATATATGAAAAAATCTAAATAGAATCACAATTACTATTTATTGATTATCTTCTATGTGTCAGATGTAGGTTTTTAAATGCCTTTGGGTAGATATCAACATAATTGATTGATTTATTGCAATTTATTATTCTCAAGAATAATATTTCCAGTTCGTTTTAAAATGTTTGATTTTGATTTTCTCCCAGTTGTTATAGGTGAAATCTTACTATACCCAAACTGGTAATAACCTATATTTAGCTCTTGCTGCTTGGTCTTAGCATATAAATCTATAAACTGAATTGAGTTTAAAGTGACTCCTTTATTTTTCAATCCCAACTGACTTCTGAAGAAATCTGAATCTAACAATTGACTCATTCACCTAAAGAGATAACTCACAGTTTTTGATAGGATATGCTCAAAGAGACAAATGGCTAGTCTACTAAACATTGTCTTAGGGTTGTATTTCTTTCTTCTTAAAGTTTATGAGAGTTTTAAAATTTAAAAAAAATAAAGATTAATTTCAATTTTTAAAAATTATTACAATGAATTGACAATAACTATGGAGACCAATGAACTGAAATTGGACCAAACTTCAGAAGTCAAAGACAGAATCAATTGTCCTGTTGCCCTGACAGCCAGCAGCTGTGACACATGGAGGCATTATTGGGTGACTTTTCCTACTGATCAGCTGCTGTTACCACTAGCTACTGGGGCTTGATCTTCTGGATTGACTCTCAGAACTCAGGAACATGTTTGCTAGGGTTACAGGTTTAGTATAAAAAAATGACATACATTGGACCCACTCACAATAAGATGCATGCAGAAAAATGCAGAAGTGCAATGGTTTACAGGCGTACACCACTCCCACATTAATATGTAACATGCTGAGTATTGCCAGGCTGGGAGACTCACCTGTGCTTCAAGATCCACAGGTTTCCACTGGAACTTGATTAAGCTATGACTGATTGAAGTCTTTCTTATATGACCTTTTTTGCCAAAAGGTTAGAATGATATCAAAGGCTCTAAAACTCAATCACTGAATAACATAGATGGCCTTTTTAAAAAACTGTCATCTTAAATGATTTCACCAGCATAAGCTATCAAATGTGGTCCAAGAAGTCAAATATGAATAATAAGGATTATTATTATTATCTCATCATTTAGGAAATCTCTCATCACTTAGGAAATGCCATGGGTTTAGAATTTGCCTCCCAGGAACAAGGGAAAGAATTCAGAAATTTTCTTGCTACATAGAGCCTATTACTATATTATAGAACTTCATATGAAATGAAGACTCCTGAGTATTTTTTATATATTAAATATTCTAACATATAAGGAGTAGGAGCAGAATGTGTAGCCTAGTGGTACTGCATGAACAAAGCTCTACGCTTGATCTTTAGCACCAGAACCATGTTCACCAACAAAACTTCTAAGAGTAGATAGAATACAACATTTACAAAACAGTTACAAAATATGTTAGAACACAATATGATAGGGATAGATAACACAGTGTCCAGTTCCAAGTTTTTATCTTTTAGGAATTTCAAGCTTACTTTTTTCCCTTTCAACTTAACTTTGATTTGAAAGCAAATATTTCATTTAATTATTCTTTAATCCAAACCTGTTCTTTATTTTGTTACTTTAGGTTTTTCCCCCTTTTAACGGTATTGACCTTGGCAGAAGTCTTAACAAATAATAAAAACTCACACTCCTTGAAGTTGTCTGAGTATTTCTTGTGTATTTGATTAAAGTACCATGGCTGGAATTTTATGTATTTATTTCTGTGTCTTTCTCAGGGAACAGAAGCAGGGGGGCATATGGTGCTTTGATTCTGATCATTAGATTTCTGTTATTCCACTGTGAAGGTATCTATTTTTCCATCCCAATTAATAAAAAATATTCATGGGAACACTTTGAATCCATGTGAGTATACTCTTCATTAGCCAACTTTCACACTAGAGTTTTAATATCTATTTGGCTTCATAGATGGTCCAACCCTACATTAGTTAAGGAATTACAGGCAGATCATCACTTTACTGAAGCAAAGGTAAATTGCTGCAGTTTGTGACAGCAACTGTCCAGAGAAAGAGTTGTTTTTCTTTTTTCTTTTTATCTTCCTTTCGTACTTAACTGAAACCTAAAGCACTAACTCAATTTGTACCTTGAAAAACACTACCTAGAAAATATTCCTTGTAAGAAAAGAAACTGAACACATACTGTAAGGTCAGCTGGTCTAAAATCAGACTAATTGGTTTCAGGGATGTAATGCAGCCTAAGAGTGGTGCAGTGTGGCATTATGGACCTCTTGAAGCCAACACATGCGTTGATGGAGACGGCACAGTGATGGGAGCTCTGTGCTCAGTGTAAAATTTGTCACTAGCTACTGGCACCCCAAGCTCCTTCCACTCCTCACTAATTGAGTATTAATACTCAGAACTCATCATCTTTTATGCCTTGGCACCTCAATGATGCTTATCCTAGTTGGGTAATGGACTCATGAGGCATATAGCTATTATGCACACAAAACACACATTAACTAAAATACAACTTCTTCCTCGGCCAGAGCCATATTCAGGTCATGAAAAAACATAAGGATTCTGGTACCAATGCTTAGGAAATGATCCATTGGCAAGAATGAAGGTATGACATCTCCAGAGACAATGTGGACCGCCTCCAATCCTGATCACTAAGGTAACAGCACCCTACTAGACTGCAGTTAAATTTTACAGACTATACCTTATCTCATAACAAGGATAATAGCATGGGCAAGGAAATGGTAGGACACCCACAGAGACTTATTCAGGTATCTATAAAAGTTATCCATGTACTATTAGTACTTCTGATTTCCATAAACCACTTAATTTTTCCTTTTTCCCACAGCTTTTAATCTAAAATGTTAGCTCAATCTGGTAAGCATTTCTTCTATTCTTAAAAATTTTGAAATCACATATTTTATTTCAACAATGAAATTAAAACTGATATTTAACTGCTTTAGGTACCAGTTAGGTAAGAAAAGAAGACAAAATTGTTTCTCTGGTTGCTGCCACAAATCACAGGAATTTACCTCTTTTTTAGTTAAGTGGTGGTCTGATTCTAATTCTATAACTAATAAAGGGTTAGACAATCAATGAAGTTGCATAGATATTAAAATTCTAGAGTTAAAAACTGATATGAATGATATTTTTATATCAGTTAGTTTAAGATGACAAGTTTTTTATTTAATTGTGAGTATTGTAATGAACAAGACTGTGAAAGTTTGGCCAATTCTATTTTTTTATTAATTTTTATTGAGCTCTACATTTTTCTCTGCTCCCCGCCCTGCATCTCCCCTCCCCCTTCAAGCCTATCCCAAGGTCCTCATGATCCCAATTTATTCAGGAGATCTTATCTTTTTTTTACTTGCCATGTAGATTAGATCTATGTATGTCTCTTAGTGTCCTCATTGTTGTCTAAGTTCTCTGGGTTTGTGGTTTGTAGGCTGGTTTTCTTTGCTTTATGTTTAAAAAACACCTATGAGTGAGTACATATGATAATTGTCTTTCTGTGTCTGGTTTATCTCACTCAAAATAATGTTTTCTAGCTCCATCCATTTGCCTACAAAATTCAAGATGTCATTATTTTTTTCTGCTGTGTAGTACTCCATTGTGTAAATGTGCCACACTTTCCTTATCCATTCTTCAGTCGAGGGGCATTTAGGTTGTTTCCAGGTTCTGGCTATGACGAACAATGCTGTTATGAACATAGTTGAGCACATGTCCTTGTGGCACGATTGAGCATCCTTTGGATATATACCCAAAAGTGGTATTACTGGGTCTTAAGGAAGAAGGGTACTCAACTTCATATGGAAAAGCAAAATACCCAGGTTAGGCAAAACAATCCTGTACAATAAAAGAACTTCTGGAGGCATCACAATCCATGACTTCAAACTTTACTACAGAACTACAGTACTAGAAACAGCCTGGTATTGGCATAAGAACAGACAGGAGGACCAATGGAACCAAATAGAAGACCTGGATATCAATCCACACACCTTCGAATACCTGATTTTTGACAAAGAAGCAAAAAATATCAAATGAAAAAAGAAAGCATATTTAACAAATGGTGCTGGCATAACTGGATATCAATATGTAGAAGAATGAAAATAGACCCATATCTATCACCATGCACAAAACTCGAGTCCAAATGGATCAAAGATCTCAACATAAAGCCAGCCACACTGAACCTTATAGAAAAGAAAGCAGGAAATACACTTGAACGCATTGGCACAAGAGACCACTTCCTAAATATAACCCCAGCAGCACAGACACTGAGAGAAACAATTAACAAATGGGACCTTCTGAAACTGAAAAACTTCTCTAAAGCAAAGGATATGGTCAACAAGACAAAATGACAGCCTACAGAATGGGAAACATCTTCAATAACCCCACATTAAGACAGAGGTCTGATCTCCAAAAGATACAAAAGAACACATAATCCAATAAAAAAATCGAGTACAGACCTAAACAGAAAAGTCTCAACAGAGGAATCTAAAATGGCTAGAAAACACTTAAAGAAATGTTCAACATCCTTAGTCATCAGAGAAATGCAAATCAAAATAACTGTGAGATTCCATCTTACACCTGTAAGAATGACAAAGATCAAAAACACTGATGACAACTTATGCTGGAGAGGCTGTGGGGAAAAGGGAACACTTCTGCATTGCTGGTGGGAGTGCAAGCTGGTACAACCCCTTTGGATGTCAGTGTGGTGATTTATCAGAAAATTAGGAAACAACCTTCCTCAAGAGCCAATTCTATTAAGACAAGCACTTTTATTCTAACCTCTCATATGTGCTTAAGTACTTGGCATGTGGTAGAAACCTAATAATAGATGTAAAACTAAGTGAATGTCTATATTATAGGTATGTTTACCTTGATCAACAAAATACAGACCTAAGTTTCAAATTCATGTGTAGTGATTTTTTTCCATGTTATTTGGAAAAGTGACAACTGTACACATCCCAGTTTGGCTAATCATCGCCAATGTAACTTTTTTTTTTCTAGAGATTCCCTACTGTTCTTGGCTAATTCAGAAACAACGTTTAGCCCTCGTTATTTCTGTCCTTAAGTTTATACATAATACTCTGAGCTTTGAATACAGTTCTATCTGGACATGAATTCATGCACCATGATACCTTTTAGGAGTAGTGTAGAGAAACATTACTTGCACAAGTTTGCAGTTGCAAGCTCCCTTATGGAACGTATGGGCTTTTGGAGAGCTCATCACTGCACAGGCTGTGATGCTGTGGCTGGTTACACAGAACTGCAGGAAATGGGTCAGTCTGGAGGTGGGAGATCACAACCCCCAGCAGATGTTTTAGAACCATTAACAGACTTTTTGCTCTGCCCATCCTTCTCAGTTTATAAGACATACTCCAGAACCAGGAATAGTCTAGGGCTCTCTTAAGGTAATGATAACTTTGGCATCTTAGAAGGGCACTCTTTTTTTTTTTTCCGCAAGCAGGAATAGAATGTGTCTAAAAGCAGTCCAGAGAGTTAAATGACAGTTCTCATTTCCTTCTGAATATAATGGAAAGGCATCAATGAAACGAGAAATTTAATACAAAATAGAGAAGAAAAATGATTCTAAATACATTTTTTTGATTTAAATTAGTTGCTTTCAGAAGCTCCAACTTTACTGATAATACTGATTTAGGAAGTGAACACCAATTCTCCCTGACTGAAAGGCTCTTTTTAGGTCATTTGGCAGAGGATCTTAGCATGATTTCCATGGGGCTGTGAAAGAACTACTGCCATATGTATCATTCTAATCTACAGACAGAGAAGGTCTATACATTTCATTGAATTCTCAAATAAATCCACTATTTCTACTTCAAAAATTGACAGATGTGTTAAAGAATCACAAGATTTTTGCCCAGTACCTGAGTATTTTAAGAACAAAAGCCAAATGTTAGCCAAAAGATTTCAGATGGAGAAATTCCTGATCCACTTTAAAGATTTTTGAGAATAACCATCCTCTTCTTCACACAGATGGAGCATTGTGTCTGGTTCACAAGGTTATTTGGAAATACAGAAAGTTACATGTGATTTTTTAGATCTCAGTTGTCTTTATTATCTCCACACATAACACTTGTGGATTGATTTATAAAATTCTTAGAACCATCGGATATGACATTTTGGGTTTTGAATGATCTTTCTGCGGGAAATGGGCACAATGGATTGAAAGGGCAGAGAGGAAAATCCACGGCACCTATATTTGTGGTTTGTTTCAGGAACTCTGCTGACTGGTAAGAAGAGAGGTAGGAGGCTGCTAAAGATGGAGAAAAGAGGTCAGCTCACAATGGCAGTCACCTGCAGCAGAAAATTGATCATTGAGTGCTTGGGTATGGTGACGGTTCAGAAGCAATTCTTATTTTCAACAAGCAGATTATGGAGGATGACATCATCATTGGACATGTGAGCACCTGAAAGGAGAGAGTGAACATCCTGCAACCCATAGGGAGGCATATGGAAATATTTTAATCTGGTCTCTTTGGAGACACAGTATCAATAAGAGCTACATATTCCCTGAGAAGTAATGAGATACTAGTCGGGAATGAGGCCATTTTCAGAGTCCAAAGTACACAGCAAAGCAGTCAGATGATTGAAGTAGGAGCAAATACATGTCAGAGCTCAAGAACATCAGAAACCATTCTTCTGCCTCCTACTTACGTTCAGGTTTCAACATGATCAATGATGCCTGCCTCCATTGGTGAGAGTGAGTCTCTTAAATCCGTCTTCTGACTCATTGGCTGCTCTTTTCTAGAAACCCTCTCACATTCTCATCCAGAGACATTGTGAATATGTTAGCACTTACCTCAGCACTTGGGCAACATATTCCGATTGATTCCGGAAAGCAAACCTCAAACTTGAACACGGACACACTACCTACCAGTAGAAACAATTCATAACTGACAGACGATAGCTGAAATTAGACATGTTTTCAGAGTGGCTCTTCTGCATGATCATGCAAATGCTATGAAAATGGAAACTCTGACTCCTTCCTCCATAGCTTTAAGTACAGTCTGTAAAGAGTGCCCTGGACAGAGTAGGCCCTGCGACATGATCAATGGAAGGAATTAAAAAATTAACTGGGAGAATACTGCCTCTATGAAACATTATTAGAAACCACAGTGTCATCAATATACATACTGTTTTCTATTATTATAGTTTTTTCTTAAGAATTTAAGAAAGTAATTAAATGAAACTCCACATAAAGTGTTAGTATCTAAAATTTAAGACAATAAATATTCATGCTTCTGCATCCTGTGTCCGGGAGTCTTTATCTGATGGTTGTAGAACATGAATCCCAATAATGACACTTCCTTTAGCCAAACTTCTAATTGAGCCTATTTGCTAATCTTTATAGGTAAGATGGATTCATTTCCACAGAGTTTAGAAACAAGCTGGAGGGTCACTGACAGTGGAGTGCTGAACACTGAATGCCATAACCTGTGAAAACATATCCTCGAGTCAAAGGTTTTTGGATTTAATTCTCACTGTCACGAAAGCCCATTGAATGGGCTTGTGTTTTAATACCTTCACCTATAATTACTAGCCACTGGTTTCTCTTTCAGCCTTGTTCAGTGAAATTCAGCTAAAATAAAATACTGCAAGTAGAAATGATGCTATCTAACTCTCGTTTTATCCCAACATTGTGAAATAGCTATCTCTCTTTCTGCCTGGAAGAGATTTAATTAATATATTTGTTTTACTTTGGAAGGACTTTAGGCAAAAGCCCAGATAAAGATAGATCAAATTCACTGAAAAACACCATTCTTCCAATTATATATGTTAAAAATCAGTTTATAGATTTTGAGTAAAGGTGTGTGTGTGTGTGTGTGTGTGTGCGTGGGCACGCGTGCGTGCCCATGCACACACAGGTACACACACACAGGCACTTAGAGGCAGAAATTAGATCAACACATAATTACAATGGTATATTAACCCTGTTATTATTGTAGGTGGCAAAAAATAAGAATATAAGGGAGTAGTAATCAATTTTCAACATGGACCCTGGATCTCAGGCCAACTTTATTCCTCCTATGGCGATTGTGTAACAATCGATGTTTTAAAGAGAATTCGGGGAGAACTGCTTACACACTGTGAGGTCCCCCTTGGCTAATCCTGCATATCTCTCAGCAGATGTCCAGAGGGAACTCGGAAGATCCATCTTGAGTGAGAAAAGCACATAGTAGCTGGTTGGGTGCTTAGCAGCTGGAAGAGAATGCAAAATAGACAGGGATGTACAGATTTCTGATCAAGGTACTGATTATGGTGATAGAGTCAGCTTGTGGAATGTAGTAACTTTTGTCCTTGGGTTATGTTTCATCAATCAAGATGAAAAAAAAGAATAATGCAATAAATTGCTCTTTCCTCCAAAAATTAATATTTTGAAATCCTAAATGTTAATATTCCGTTACTTAGGGTAAGATTTTGAGAGGTAATTTGACTGGATTTGTGTTCTTACAAGGAAAAGCAAAGAGGGTTGTGTTCTGTTTCTCTTCTTTCACACAAGGAAGCAAAGGGAAGAAAGTTGTCTGTTGAAATAACCAGGCTAGCTAAGGATAAAACAATTATATTTTATTTATTATACAGGGAAAAACTCACAACACAGGAAATGAGAAATCCAAGAACAGCAATTTCCCACAGGAAAAGGTGCAGAGCACACACACACATGGAGGTGCACATGTTTTTCCCTGGGTCCCAGAGAAGCCACACCTTAACTATCTTAAAGATGAATGGTTAACAAGGTTCCCATCATCTCTCCCTTTTGTCTAAACAAGAGCCATCCAAACCCAATACAAAACTATATGCAATAGGAACAGATATCAAGTATAAAATTACAAACAACATAAGCAATATTAAGCAAGGAACACATGACAGATGTTTTAATAAAAATTCTATTTTAAGGAGTCTAAATCTTCCACTGAAAATAAGCTTGGCTAAATCATAAGAGGAAGGTAAATATGGCTATCTAATCTTCAACCCCATCGATGGCCTGAGAAAAAAAATAATATTACTGGAGTGGACAGGAAGTGCAATCCAACAGCTTCCAAAGCAAGCACAATATGACGAAGACAATTAGCTACCTGAGTAATCACCCAAAGTCTCATTTGCATTGTTGAAGCAAAAAACTTTGGTCTTAAGGCCTAGTGTAACTGACAGACCATTTTCAGAGGCAGGAAAAATTTCAAAACTGTCTTACCCAGTATTGGCAAGATTTGACAGTCTTTTTCTTTGTGTCCTGCTTATCCATTTCCGGATACCATGTACTCTGTCAGTGGTTGAGGCATGGGCAGCTCCTTGCCCAAAGGTCAATTGTGCCAAGTAGAAAACAAACTCCGAGTGGAGTGTCCTCGGTGCTCAACATTCTCTTGGAAATAGATTGATGCTGTCAGGAGCAATCATGTCTCATGACAACAGAATCCTAAGTTATTTAAATGCCATGTTCTGCAGATCCTTTACGTGGTTGAAGATTACCTATCTAGACACAATACAATCTCTGTGTATTTAAAGAACCTCATTAATCTGACTATATGTATAACAAGCATTAACAACTATTGACCTATAATATTTAATACCTGTATAACTTAACTACTAAGACTTCATGTCAGAATATTAAATAATCTATAAACAAATGTGCAGCAAATGAAGACAATGACTTCAAAATGTAAACAATGTATAAGTATCTTGATCAGAGGTAAGAATAATATATAATGCAATATGAAAATATATCCTAAAAGTTGTATCAATATACAAAATGTCCTAAACAGAGGTAGAAACATGCATGTATATAATCTGACAGGGTAACTTTGCATAGGTGCACAAATATTGTAAACATAAATAACAAATATAATTTGAACTTGAATAAATATACAAAAACTGTATCTATGTAAATTTTCCATAAATAATAACTCACAAGTATTCACTTTATTACCCACTATTATTATTCCCCCCCTTTTTTAACAAACATAGTTTCCTCCCCAACCCTCTACCTGATACATGTAATAATCAACAACCCCTAAACGGTGTTCCCAACCCTGAGGACAAACTTTTTTGGGAGAGGGTGCCTCGTCCTCTAGAATTGCTTTTCACTGTCATGGGGACAATGTTCTCTTCATGGGATCCTGCAAAAGTAAAGTGATAGTTAAGTTTTAAGATTAATGTTTAAACCAGGCAGTGGTGGCACACGTCTTTAATCCCAGCACTTGGGAGGCAGAGGCAGGCGGATCTCTTGAGTTCGAGGCCAGCCTGGTCTACAAGAGCTTGTTCCAGGACAGGCTCCAAAAGCTACAGAGAAACCCTGTCTCAAAAAAAAAAAACAAAAAAAGAAAATTACTGTTTAGTATAGTTGCAAACAATCTCTGAGCAGTTGAATGTTTTTTTTCCAAAGTTCTTATTTGGTTCAATCCCACTGATATCCAAATGCATTGTCTACGTGCAGTTTTAAAGTAATATTAACAATTATAAAATGCCTGCATTTGGGAGGTGGATACAGGAGAATTATAATTCAAGACCACTTAGAGTTAGAGGGTACGTTCAATCAGTCCAGGCTATGTGATATCTTGTCTAATAGCAAAACAAAACAAGGCAAAAAGCTAAGTAAAAAAATGAATAATATAAACTTTATAATAATAAAATATAAAATCTATGTCCAAAATTGAGACCTACAATTAAAACCTACTCTTCAGCTCTCCTTTCATCAGAAGGTCTTGACAGACATTTCTGCCTTGTTTCTAATGCTATCCCCCATCCTTCACTAAACTCAGCCTGAACTCACCCAGATTAGTCCCAGTGAGGTCACCGGTGACCTCCTTCGTGCTAAAAGCAGAATGGAATTCTCAGTCCTCATCCTACTTCACTGAAAGGCATCATTTGAAACAACTAAAGATTTCATCTTCTTAAAACAGCTGTCAGTGAACTTGGCTTCCAAGGAATCGCACTTTCTTCTTTGTTATTTGTTTCCAGTCCTCTCTCATCTTGATTTCTAAAGTCTGAGATTCTTTTCAGGCCAATCATTTGAACTTCCCCGTTTTTTTTTTTTTTTTTGAACTTTTCCCTTATAGAACAGAGACTCTCCATAGGAACAATAAACTTTATTTTTATATTTTCAGCATATATACACACACATATAGAGCATATATATGTATGTATATATCCTATATATAGTATAGCCTATATATAGTATACATAAATAAAAACAGACTAAATGATTTTACACAGTATTTTTATTGGCATACACAAATTTATTTTATTTCACAAACTCATTAAAGGATTCTGAGCAAACTATTTGCAAAACTAAAATTATTCCTTTAAATGAAAAACAATTTCAAACACATTACACATACACTCATTAAGTGATATAACATCAAACAATGCAAACTATTCTTGGTAATTAATAATTAGTTTTTAATGAGTTTCTTAGTTATATTGTTGGTTTTCTGTTTGTTTGTTTTTTGAGGGCCGTGGTTCTATGTATCCCTGGCTATCCAAGAACTCACTCTGTAGGCCAGGCTTGCCTCCTGAGCACTAGGGTTAAAGTCGTCAGCCACCATTCCATGTCTTAGTTAGGGTGTCATTGCTGTGTTGAGACATAATTACCAAAGCAACTTTGTAATACTTGGCTTATGCTTCTATATTACTATTAAGCACTGAAGTAAGTCAGGGCAGAAACTCAAACAGGGCAGTCACCAGAAGGAAGGAGCTGATGCAGAGAGCATGAGGGTACTGCTTGGTGACTTGCTCCCCATGACTCGCTCAGTCTGCTTTCATTTTTGATTGTATGTTTTGTTTTTTTGTTTGTTTTTGTTTTTCTTTTAGGAGACAGGATTTCTCTATGTAGCAAGCCTGACTGTCCTGGAACTTGCTCTGTAGACCAGGCTGGCCTTGAGCTCACAGAGATCTGCCTGCCTCTGCCTTTTAAGTGTTGGGATTAAAGGCATGTGCCCCCACCACGCAACCAGCCTTCTTTCTTATAGAACCCAGGACTACCAGCCCTAGGTGATCTTTTCCCCATTGAATTGACCCCTCCCACATCAATAATTAAGAAAATGCCCTACAGGCTTGCCTTCAGCCAATCTTGTAAATGTGCGTTCTCAATTGCTGCTCTCTCCTCTCAAATGACTATAGTTTGCATCAAGTTGACATAAAACTAGACAACACAGGGCACATTTATGTTAGTGTTAAATACCATATCTTTGGTAGTAGTGTATGTGTGTGTGTGTGTGTGTGTGTGTGTGTGTGTGTGTGTGTGTATGTATATCTCTTTAGTAAGAGTTTGTCTCTTCCAGAATTTAAATTTCCAACAGAGATAGAACCCCAATATGCATTCAATGTTTATTATTTATAATCATTCTCTCTCGAATTGACCCTAAAGTTCATGTTTTGTGTTAGAATAAATATTTAAGGCAAACAACGCTGTATTAGAACATCTACTGACTACATTCCTATGCTGCATGGACAGAATCTGGGCCATTCACGTTGGTACTTATCCACTGAATTTATTTAAGGCCCACACATAAGAGGGTTCTTATTGTTCTGCCAGCCTACACAAGTTATTTTCATTTACAGAGAAAAATATCCTAATAAATAAGTTATCTGTGTCTTTTTGCGTTTATGTACATACATGTTCATGTGTGTGTGTGAGGGTGTATATGGGATTGGTATAAATATCTCTGCAAGTGACCTTTGGGGCCAGAGGACAACCACAAGCACTGTAACTCAGAAGCTGTCCAACTTGATTTTTGGAGAACTCTTATCTGGCCAAAATTATTTATGTAGGCTACACTTGCGGCCCATGGAGCACTTTCTCCATGCCTTCAGGGTTTGGCTACTAATTCTTACCTTGGTTGCCAACGACATTGGCTGCAACATTGAGCCAATTTTTGTAGACCCTTAGGCAAGATTATACTATAGAAAAAACTGCATATCTAGAGAAGGCATTCTTTGACTTGGCTATCCCTCACTGTCCACCTAGGTACTTTAGAATCTTCTTCCTCAGTCAGTGATTTCATTATGCACTCCTGTCTTTTTCTACCTGGGATTCATTAAAATAGTCATCAGAGGGAACTGTTGGTTGCCCAACTCTAAAGGCTGAGCTTTATTTCTTTCTATTTTTAAAACATTTATTAATTCCTTTAGAACTTATTTCAATATATTTGATCTTACTCACCTCCAGGTCATCTCAGATTCATTCCAACCTAAATTCCTTGAGCACTTCCTACAGTATACTTTGTCATACACTCTCCCCCACCCCAGTTTTTCTCACATCCATCCCCACCTCCCTACCCATCCACCTTTGAGTGTTGTTTCTTCAAAAGCAGAAGTACAAAAAGTCATTATTTCTTTTTATCTTTCTTATTTTTCCAGAAATAGTGGATGAACAAGTCTAATCTTTGGAGAATACCCATCAAGTGACATTTCTATGTTCCATATTTTCCTAGTTTCTACTCCTATAAAATTTCCTTTAGAAATGCTCTTTTCTTCTCTGGCCATTTTGCTACACCAGAAAAAACATCTATCATGATTACTACAGTATATCAGTGCAATCAAGTACACAGAAGTGACTCTTTTTACAGCCTGTCTTGTGCTCTGTTAGGGTTTATTCATGTTTAGCAAAAGGAGAAAAAGTTATGTTATCAAGAACGGCTCCTACCTACTTCTACTGGGAAGTTAATTTATTATCTGAGAATACATGTGTATGGTGATCAGGGAAAGTAATTCTTTTCTCTGAAAATATAATTCATATATTTAAGACAATCAATATTCCTAGTCTCAGAGCAATAGGACTTTTAGGTGGCCTCTTTGATGTGATGTGTATGATTACTTAGATTGTCTCCAGAGAACCTGTGTGTTCTCTGAACCAGAAAGAACAATACAACCATAGCTGGTCATGGGGATAGTTGTGAGTGTCTGCATTTCCTCAAAGGTGCCAAAGAAATTTGAAAATCATGTGTAGAAAAGTAATAAGAGTTGTTAGAACATTTTTCTTCAGATCATGTGTGTTAGTCTTTTGTTAGATTCTAGAAGGGAATCTTTCAAACTTTGCTGAGAATTGGGATTATCAAAGGGTGTGGGCAAATATATTTTACAAGTAGTTACAGAAATTCATCCTGGAGCTGAGAAAGTACTCCATTACAGAATAGGTAGCCCTCCCACTGAGGAACGAGGAAAATATTGCCTCAGAACACCAGATGAATGGAATGAGGATGTTGGACATTTACTGCATACTAGGTGGGTGTGTGCTCAGTTCAGATAATAGGTTCCCAGGAAGGTCAGATTACCATGCAAGGATAGTTTAAGGCAAATAGTCTTTACTTGTTAATTCCCTTTCTGATTGGTACCAATATCCACAGTTTATTACAGATGCCCAGCTTCTACAGATAAAACAGAGTTACTTCCATATAGCCTGTGCACATCATTTTAGATGATTTAGGATTCCTAATACATTAACAGTATGAAATCATTGCCCCATTATACCACTCAAAGAAGAATAACAAGCTTTTTAAAATGTAAATGTTCAGTATAAATGAAAATGTTGTGTCAAATATTTTAAATCCATGTGTTTAATTTGATGATGGGGAGTCTGTGGAAGCAGAGTCCCCCAAGGTTTTGAGAAGGGACTTTTAACATGGTGATTCTATCTAAACAAGATTATCAATTACACAGTGTCCTAATTCAACTTGAACACAGTCTTTGCAACAAGAGATAACCTGGAAGGTAAAGACACATGGAAAAGACAGTGAAGGGACATAGAGAGAAAGTGCACTCTGGGGTCAAGAACATGCTTGTTTGTTTTTGTTTTGTTTTTTCAATATTTTATATTTACTTATTTCTCTTTTATTGAAAACATTTTCTTTTCTCATACACTATATTCTGCTTCTAGTTTTCCTCCATCTATTCTTCCCAGAAGAATTGTTTTAATAAGAAACTAACCTTTTGATCTTAGATTTCCAGCCTTTAAAATGCTTAGAGAATAAAATTATATTGTTTAATCCCCCGTGTATGCTGTTTGGTTAAAGTTGACTCCAGAATTTACTTTCAGTGTGAGAAGTTATATTCTACTCTAAGTCTTTCAGTGGCAGATTTTCTTTCTTTTTTTCTTCTTTTCTCTTACAATACATCCCCATCCAAGCCTCCTCTTCCTCCACTCCTCTCAGTGGCCCCACCCCCACTTCCCCTTCCCCCCAGATCCTCTGATTCTTCATTCCCCCTCAAAAGAAAGCAGGACTTCCAAGGAAAATAATGGGATATACTCATAACAAGATGCAATAAATCTAGGCACAATCCTTCATATCAAGGCTGGATGAGGCAACCCAATAGGAAGAAAAGGGTCCCAAGAACAGGCAATAGAGTCAAAGATACCCCAACACTCACTGTTAGGAGACCCACAAAAATTCCGAGCTAAACAGCCCCAAAACATATGCAGAAGACCTAGGGCAGACCTATGTTGTGATTGCCACTTCAGTCTTTTTAAGACTGTAAGAGACCTGCTAAATTGTAGCTTTTCCTCAATATAACACAAACAACAATATATAGGAGACTCTGAAGGGGAAATGACAGGGAAAAGCTTTTATCCTCACTCCAGCCTTGTATGGTAACCTGAAGCAAATGAGGAAACTAAAGCCCACACTCATGTTGCTTACAGGGATTGTCCAGCATCATTTTGCTTGCCTCCTTCAGTTGCTCTTCTAAGGCAGTGTCCTCCAAGGTCTTCAGTTATGTGCTTTACTTTCTTCACGATTTTATTGTAGTCTTTCTTGTCCCATAAAGGATTTCAAAGTTGGACATCAGTTTATTCTTTTTTTTTTCTCAAATTTTGTTGTCATTGATTTTTCTTGGCTCTGTCTACTAAAGTTCTGCTATTTACACCACCTTATTTATTTTATTGATATGTTTTTATTTGGCTATAGTTATCAGTTTAAATCACCCCATATTATTAGAGATAATGTTTTCTGGTACAAAGTCTATTTGGTTGGTTTTATTATTTTGTGTTTCCTCAACAGGGCATTGCAATATAGTCCAGGCTGACTTTTCTCTCTTTATCTTCCAACCTCAGAGATTACAGACAGACATGTATTATATAATGCCTGGCTCTGGTGCAAAGTTTTAATGAGCTTTAACCATGACTCTTAAAAATTCTATGCTTTATAGCAGATGTTGGGAAAATATATTATTGTTAGTTACACAGCCTATCAATAGAATTAGAAAAACAGTTAGCATATCCTGAGCAGATTAGTGATTAAATGAAGCAGTTGAAAGATCTATTAGTCTGCTGAAAACCTCAAACTTGTTCCTTATGATCATGGCTTTTACTCAGTTAGCATAAGATATGCAAGTAAAACTGTAGGGTCATAAGACCTTGGTTTAATGTCGCTTTAGTTGCCCTGGATTTGAATAGTAACAAAGGAAATTTTGAATCGGATTGGTGTTTGGAAGTAACAACCCATTAAGAGACCATCGATATATCAACAAAAATTCAGTGAATTGAATACTACAAGAAAGAGAAAATGGCTTTTCATTGCAATAAAAAAGTTAAAAACAAAAGACTATTGATAAGTAATGATTAGGTAAGTGAATTAATAGGTGGGAAATTAGTAAATGCTCAACTTTTTTTTTCTGTGAAAGTTTCCAAAACAAAGTTGAATCCGATACTGTTAAAGCAAAATTCAGAGCAAGTGTTGTCTTTTCCCATGTTTACTTTAAATTTTACTTTCAGATGCCAAGAAATAGATAGAAAATTCAGAGTTATGAAGTAAATAATGTACATCAGCTAATAATTGTTCAAGTGAATAGGTGTGGAGGCTAGCACAGGCCAAGGCCAACATTGGTCTTAGCTAATGATATGGGTCCTTTTGGGAACCCTGCAATTTCTTCAGTAATGGGCACACTTTTGCATTAATGGTGCCATTCATTACCCTTGTCAGCTACAAGACAATTTACAAAGGTATCCTTGGGAGGAAATGATGGTATTCAACAAGCTTCCCAACCTATGAATGTTATCTTCTACCAAGGTAAAATCATTGTGTTTAGGATTCTGTGGATGAAGGTATAGATTGAAGCTTTCATGGGAAAATTCAAACTAAGTACTCAAAGTTCCTAGGGCTGTGATTACTTCTTTGCAGAAGTAAGCTTTCATTTGCTCTGTTGCTTTGCTTGTGTTCACTTCTCCAACAATAAAGAGTATAATTAAAAAAGAGTGCTATCTTTGATAAGTGCTATTCCCTGCATTCATGTCATGACAGGGAATGTTAAGAAAGCCCAGTGGAAACATATAGTCTTCAGCATAGTGGCAATCAAAGCAGCCATAGTAGCAAAAATTAGCCTTGGAAGAGAACTTTGCATTGTGTCTCTCAAGTTTCCTCATAGTCCAGTTACAGTCAAATACATTTCCTGGTTTTAAACCATATTTATGAAGACTTCTATGTGGAGAATGGCCATGAACCATGGGAAGTCACCCTTTCAAGAGGGAAGAGTTAGTTGTTCTGTGGTAAAATATCTTAAGATTGCATGCACCCATTCCCCTCATTTAATGTTATGGTTCATGTGAGGGAAAAGTGCTTCAGCTATGGTCTACCACCATGTTCAAGGGTCTCTGAGGAAACTTCTGAGATATTGTGAACTGGCAGGAACATGAAATTGGCTTTGACTTTATACTGTGAGGAATGTCCTCCAGGAGAAAGTGTTAGAGGAAGAAATACTCTCTTAGGGCTTCCATAGAAGAAGAGAAAACAGTCAACCACTCTAGACTTGGGGAGGTTCAGGCTAGGGTCACAATATGAATGATGAATGAAATATTTTAACTTCAATAGGATGGGTCATAAGCTGGAAATGAACAGGAAATGACTGCTGTGCACAAAGAACAGGTTACCATTACTCCTTCCACACATGGGTGCATGGACTTCTGAACACACACAAAGGCATACACGGAAGGTTTCAGAAATACATAGCAGAGACACAACAAAAAAGTGATGAAGAGGAAAAGGTGATGTTTAACCATGTTAGCTGTGATTTTACATACTGGAAACAAATTTCTGTGATGGGAAGGCTTGCCTTCCTTATCTTCCTGGTAGAGCTTTCATTTTCAGGCAAGTGATGCCAAATAAGTCACTCAGATTTTTTCTTGTTAAATATATCTTTAGTATCTGGTAATGCTGGAATAAGTGTCTGCTGGTGTAACAAAATACCAGAGATTAGGTAGCCTCTAAAGACATTTATTCAGCTTATGGTTCTAGAGACTGAGAAGTCCAACATATGAGTCTAGGTCATGTTGTTGTATCTTAACATCATCTCAGAGAGCATCATATTGTGAGACAGAGCAAGGATATGAGTTTATGATTTTCTTACCTAAGTCTTTATATTTCCACATAAAGCTCAGCATTAAATACAGTTACAAGTTTACAACATATTTTCTCTGAAAGGACAAATTTGTTTTAGCATTTTGTTTCCTGAAAGACTAGGGTGACCTGCAAAAGCCCTATGGAAGTTTTACTCTGAAAGTTTTGCCAAGTCAATGTTAGACTTCTGAAGTGGGAAGCTCCCCTTGGCTTTAGAGCTTCAAGGCAGAGACCTTTTAGATGGAAGGAGATTTTGTAGACAGGCTATTTGAAAATCAGTTTCATGCATTTTCACACTTGAAGTTCAAGCTGTCATACTTAATGGCATCAAAAAAAGTGAAGAATTTTGTAACCTGCTAATTTGCCTGAAATAACAACACCTATAATCTGATTGGTTTCCCCAGACTGTTGCCATCTGAACTGGACAGGGTTTATTTCTGATTAGAGAGTGGCACATTGGTACAGAGGTGTGATTACTGTATCCAGCTATGGCTTCATGAGTCATACAGTCTTCTCAGCATCCATTTTCAGTGGCTGGCATGCTAGTGTGCCAGGCCTGTCTTCATGTCCCTTATTTCCTTCGGGAGTATATCAAGCACAGTCCTTTCAGATATCACAACAGGTTCTGTGCCAGAGAAAGAAAATGATGCCACCTCCCTAACTCAGGAGAATAAATACTCTAGTGTTGGAGAAGACCTATTTAGAATTTAAAAATAGAATAAGGTTTGGATTGCTCCTTACATATAGCAGGTTCCTTCTAGGACTTTCAAACACACCATATTGTAACATGAGGGTCTGCTTGTTGAGGGTTTCTGTCCTCCCTCCAGGTCCCACAGCTGTTTAGCCCCAAAGAAAAGCACACAGAGGTCTCCATAAGTTATAAACTAATTGGCCCATTAGCTCAGGCTTCTTATTAACTCTTATAACTAATATTAACCCATTATTCTAGTATATGTTGGTCACATGGCTCAGTACCTTTTTCAGTGGAGCAGGTCACATCCTGCTTCTTCGGTGTCTGGACAGGACTGTGGGAAGAGCTTCCTTCTTCCCAGAACATTCCTGTTCTCATTTCCCCACCTCTACTTCCTGTCTGGTTGTCTTGCCTATACTTCCTGCCTGGCTACTGGCCAATCAGCGTTTATTTAAAACATAATTGACAGAATACAGAATTGTCCCGCACCACCATATAGACCTCACTGATACCTAAACCTGAGCTGACAAGTCAGCTAGAGATATTAAGATATTCAAATCAGTTATGTTCACGTAGATGTGCTTAGTGGATTATTTATTAGAGTAATTTACCATCACAGTTAACTGTGGCTAGTTGAAGAGAATACAAATGTCATTTGAATGATCGATGAAAACACAAGAGCAAGTAAATAAGAATCTTCAAATAAATTATCAGATTTGTTCCTTTCAGTAAATTCATTTCCTCTGAAAGAAGTTACATAATGATTCGTTCTAGTTCACAACATGGTTGGTCTATTTTAGCTTTCAGCTAAGACCCACATTAGGAAGCAGTTTACAATCTTAACCATTCCTACATATTTTTAGGAAGGGAAGACAAAAATTGTCAGCAATGACAAGTAGAACAAATATTATTTAAAAAATAAAATCCCTGTACTTTAAAGTAATTTTCACATGATCCTTCATAAAAAATAACTGAAAACAATGAATTTATAAAATGTTCATTCCAATCTCTCATCCAAATAAATAACAAGAAAGTCCATTGGAGAAGTGATTAGTTTTATTAAAGAGTTGGATTGTCACTGTTTTCATGGGAAGAAACCAGATGTTATTAAACACAGCTTTGTGCAAAAAAGAGAGGAAGAGGGAACATTGAAATGAACAGACTGGGTAATATATCTTCACTCCTCAGAAAAAATGCTAGAGAAAACTCTTAGTCAGAAAATAAATAATTATATCCACGTCTTAAAAATAAACTATGAAATGGTCAGTGTGCTACCAGAAGTTCCATACAAATGAACTTCTTTAAGACAATTCACTGACTGAAACTGTAAAATCTTATGTATTGTAAGTTATTCATTTATTTATTTGTGTGTATGTTGTATGACAAGGCATGTGTGGAAGTCAAGGGACACCTTGCAGTTGTTGGGTCTTTCATTCCATCATGTGATCTCCGGGGTTTGAACTCAAGTCCTCAGGTTTAGCAGCAAGTAACTTTAACTTCTGAACCATCTCATTAGCCCAAATAAAAAGGTTTAAACGGAAGGAACTTAATAAAAAAAACAGTCTTAGGTATGCTAATGACTTTTAGACACAACATCAAAGATATGTTCCACATACACCCAAAGAGGCCAGAATTCAATGTATTAAAATTTCCTACCCTATTAAAGACAGTGCCAAGAGAATGCAAAAAGAAGTAATAGGTCAGGAGAAACTATTCATGAAAGGTTTGTTAGATGAAAACCTTTCAGATGTGAAAATAAAGGACACTTCTAACTCAAGAAAGAAAAATCCAAGAACTTTATATTTAAAAATAATTCATAGTGGAAGGCTGGATGCTTTAATGATGTGTACTCTCATCCCATCAATCCAGCCAAGTCCAAATAGTTCTAGCTATGGGGAAAAGTCATGTAAATGCAATAAAATTTTCAAATGAAAACACAAATTTCAAACTTCCTATTTTCAGATTTCACTGTGTACATAACTCACCATAAATCCTTGCATCAATAAGTCTAGAATATGAGATACACATAGAAAAATCGATGGCATTTTGGCAGACATCAACTTACAATTGGAAATCAAGCTTTTTAAATCCATAGATAGAATAATTTTAATTAAAAATATTAGTAAAACAATTTTAGGGGAGCAGGAGAGAAATGGGAAGGGAGAGGAAGTGGAAATTTTGAATGGTATTATTTATAAAGCAATAAAAAATAAATTAAAAAATTTAATAAAAACAATTTTTGTAAGAACAGTACAGTTCTAAAATTGACATGCAAAGACAAAACAAGTTGAATCCTTGAAATTTTGTTAAATGTAAGGTAGGAGTAGAAGGGTATGTACTACCTTATTTCATAACTATAAACCTATAACAATAGGCCAGGCTGGTATTGGTGAGAAGATGGTCAAATAGATCAATGGAACACAATAGATTGTCCAGAAATAGACTACACTTGTATGACTATTTGATTTTGACAAAAGTGTGAAAAGAACTCAATGGAGAAAAGATAGCCTTTCAAAAAATGGTTTTAGATCATAGATCAAAATTTGAAATATTTTAAAGAATACATATGAGAATAAAACTTCACGACCCAAGGTTAGCAAGAACTTTGAAACATGATACCTATAGTAGGATCTGCAACCAAGAAAGAATGATAAATTGTACTATATCAGAACTTTAAATTGTCATCTGCAAAAAGAAAAAAAAAACAGTGTTAAAATAATCAAAGAAAAAAGACAGAGAAGGCCAAGGCTGAGGAAATGTATTTGACATCATGTATCCAAGGCTGGTCTGGCTTCTCAAACATATAAAGAGTATTTCCAGTTAAACAGTAGGAAATACAACTGCAAGCCTGTGATGCTGACAATAGCATTAATCAGATAGCTAACCAAAGGGCACATTTGAATAAAAACCATATTAAAAAGAAGTTCAGTACTGTTATTCCTAAGGAAAATGCAAGTTAAAATAATGAAATACTTTACACACACCCATCTGAGTGTTTTAAACAAACAGAGGTATACCTTGGAGAACATATGGGTGTGGTTTCAGATCACAAGAAAGTAAATAAGGCCAGACAGTGATCAAGCATGACTTTAGTTGCCCAGTGCTTATAAAAATTTTGGTTATGCTGGATGAGTATCTTTCTATGTGTGCAATATCATTATGCCAAAATTTATTTTTCTTCTTTGAATGTGTGCATGCCTTGTACATGTGCTGCATGTGTGTATGTATGCCTGTGCATGCAGAAATGCAAGATCAATATTGAGTGGGGTTTTGATCACTTTGTACCTTATATATTAAAGCACTGTCTCTTATTGAAGACATATCTGGAACTTCAACAGTCGAAGCTACCTTAAACTCTCTCGCTATTGCATTTATGAATAAGTTTCTATGCCTTCCTGATTTTTTGTCTATTTTAGGAGATCCAATCTCCAGTCCTCATGCTTAGCACTTCATTACTGGGCCATTTTTATAGCCCCAAACAAATTCCTTTATTTTAAAATACTTTATTGATAAAAATATTATCTGGGACTTTAATGACTCTTCACCAGGTGTAAATTTCTTCTCCAGAAAGTACTTATTTTCTTTGCTCTTCTGTCAGAATCAATATCTCATCAGCTAATTCTAATACAAATTATTATACTTTATTAATGTTGGGAGTATCCACTTATAATTCTCGTTCTTTTTATTTCTTCATCACATCCATTTACTTCTTGAGATACAAAAGGCTTACATGATATCTTCTTACACAAAGCTGATTAATTTGTGGGGAATAATATATTATTCAGCATAGCCACCTTCCTCAATGATCCTAGTTCAATATTAGGGATAAGTTTCTACAGATCACACATCACCACTTGCTGTTTTGCCTTATCCTTTGATGTTACAGCTATCTCCTTTTTCCTTAAAGCTCTAAGCCAACCTCCGCCAGGCTCAGACTTATTCAGATTCCTGTTTGCTCATACTTGTTGAAGACAGGGATTTGTCTCTTGATTAGCCTTTATCTTCAGGAAATGTGGTTGATTTGATCTTCTGTTCTGGTTGATGGTTACTTGTCAATTTAATATAAACGAAATGTCTACGATATTAGTAAAGCACGCCCATGAGTATATCTATGAGGACATTTGCAGAGACAATGAGATCATTAGGGTTCTGAACTAGTAAATGAATTAATGCCGTAAAGGGTTCATGACATGATGGAATTTTCATGACAAGGTAAAAGGTCCCCTGGAGCATGTGTTTGGGGGATAAATCTTGTCGTGGCTTCTTCCTATATCTCTGTCTCTGCTTCTTGGTTGTCATCTTGAAAATTAGCAGTACTGTATTTAATTCCTTCAAAGAAAACTGTTTTTCAGACTGGCTATTTGGAATTTATATCAGTGTTATATAAATCTTTCAATGTGACTTCAGTTCTTGTCAGCTCTTACATTTTTAGCAGGAGTTCAAGGTTAACCTCACATACCTAGTGTGTTTGGAATGCATGAAACCCTATCTTAAGATTAAAATAAACTATAAAAATGAATTGAAAGGATATAGCACCAGACAATAACCTGAAAACAAAGAAGAAATGGTGCATATTAGGAAATTTGGTATTTTGGTAACAATAAAAAATGAGACCAGCAATGTCACCAGCTACAAGATTAATATATAAAAGTCAATTCTCTTCATTATAGCCACTAATACTCTGATAGTTTTGGCCTTATGACTGCTTCTTATCCCCACACAACTCACTCTTCACATCAGATGATGTGGGGATCAACTGGACCTCCCTAATTTTTATTCTTTTTACCAATTTGATGAACTATTTAGATTCTAAGGCCTACAAATGGTTCACAAATACAGGATTTGCCTTTCCACTAAGTTTGTCGGGAATTCTATCTTCACACAATTCTTGGATATTTGTCGTTAGGTTGCTATGATAAGTCCCACTTCCTGCTATTCCCATCTTGTGACTTCTACTGAGTTTTTAAGTTTTACCAACCTGAATTACATGCTGATCTAACCGCTCAGACATTCCAGTGAGTATTTAACCATGTAAATCTGGTTTACACCCCAATCCTCCCTTACAGTATCTTAGATGCAGTGCATGGTGAATCCTAAGACACAGATGAACTTCACTCTTTGTTTCTCTAATCAACAAGCTTACTCTGATTAGAAGAAGTTGCAGAAATCACTACACCTTCTTTCCATGTAAGGAGTACTCCTTAATAAAGCTCTCTTGCTCTCACAGGCTCCAAGCTCCAGAACTCAACCGAGAGATATGCACACCACAGTAGAAGCTGGGTATGAAACAGAGAACATTAAATCTCTTCCTCTGAAAACTGACTTCATTACAAGGAAGTGATAAGGCACTAAGCCTATAAGGACACTTAAATCAATGTACTATGTGTTAAAAGTAATTATAAGGAACCTAGTTGATCTTTTAGTAAAATGATAAACCCTCATATTGATTATTTCTGAAGAGGATTGAAGAGATGGACAATTAAGAAGACTTCCTCTGTGATCAAAATAATCTCAAGCATATAGCCTGTATACTATATTTGTAAAGTAGCCAAAATTTAATTAATTACTTTTTTCAGTAATTTATATACCCGATCATTGTTAGAAACAAACCAACCATCCAGTAAGTAGTGAGGCAAGCATCTCAATGCATCAGAAACAGACATTTCCAACAAGCACATTATCATCTGACAAAGCCTTATGTTGGGTAACTAATAGAGTGGAAACCATGCAGAGAGCCCATGCAGCCCACACAGAGGCTGTGAACTAGTTACATAGACTTGGGGAGAGAGCCCTCACACCTTATTGGTACATCTCATTCACTATCTTTGGAGCCACCCATGAATTTCTAATATGCCACCACCTGTGCCTGTGTACTGCCTTTCGAGCCACCCCTTTGGCTACTCATGGGCCCTCAAGTCCCTCTCATGCATGGCTGCATAAACCTCGCTGCCTGTATGAGAGATGTTAGTGAGAGAGTCTTGTGTAACTCTAGGCTTCTCTTATTTCAAGACAGCAAAGGTCCATAGAAGAGTATCCCCAACATCAGTTCAAGGCAAGAAAGAAGGTTGGAAGAGTTGGCTATTTGTATGTAACTAAGTGAATTTCAGCCTTTTTGTAATAGATCATACAAAACTGAAATAAAACTGAATAAGAGATTTAATATATGAGCTAAAATCTGAATGAAAGAAAACCAAGAAATATAGGATTCAATGCATTTCAGGAACACTTGCACAGAAGCTGTTCTCCATCGTAGGTAGGCAGAGTCCACTGAGAAGTACTGAAGTATTGCCTCACTGGTAAGATACCATGGCCCTATAATTGGTAACTAAGTAGAGGAGAACCTTGGATCCTTGGCTGTCCCTGTCTGGATATCATCATTCCTGAGCTGGAGTGGAAGGTCAACAGCTGGGCATGACATGAGAAATGACACTCTCTGACTACCAACTCTTAATAGGCTTTCCCAGGTAAATATTCTGTATTTGTTCTCTGTCCTTGGGGACATTTTCAGGAACATTCAAAGCTTATGCTCCTTGCTTTGTGTGGATATCAGTATCTTTTTCTTTGGGGAAAGTTTAATATCAAGAAAAAAAAAGGCCATATTTCAAGAACTATGCTCTTTCCCTTTCTCCATTCTGATATTGCTCCAAAGTGCAGAAGAAGAAAATTCAAATTTTATTAATGTGAGCAAACTTTTACAAAAATCTTTCCTTCACTATATTAAAACTAGAACTTATGGTAAGGAATAAATCCAACTCATTATCCTCAGACCATAAGTCTAATTCTATGAAAATCCTCCATGGCGCATAAATTCTGCATGAATAATTTTATGCCTCTTTCACTTTGACCTTTGGCTAAATTAAACAAAGCAATCATAAGATTTACAAATGAGAAACATAAGAACTATAGAATGATTAAAATTTAAAATACATAACATAACCTTTCATAATAAAAAATGAATGTTTTACTAATTTTATCTCAAAATCATGTTGATCAAATGCATGTTATAACTAAGAAATATAAGGGAATCTAATTAATATGTGCCTGAATGAAGACAGTTACAACAATGAACCCCAAGATCATACATGTTAATGCAGCATAGGGAAATTTTCACTACATTTTTTAATTGTGTCCCGTTGTTGGCAAACATTTGAAATAGTATTTTTCTCAGTTGTTTGTAAAGACATTATGATTTGCCATTTGAAGTATTCGTCATTCCGTGCAGACAAATTCAAAATAAGTTGTGCATATGCTTTGCTGTGTTCATCATCAAGATATAGATTACTGATGCTGACAGAGTGTGTACTTTCTCAGAGTATGTATGTTGACAAGGACTAACATGAATGCTCACTCTAAACAGATGAGAACTGACAATCATGTGAACGTAAACCACCACAACTTCTAAATGTGGGACTGGATCACAATAAGGACTTAGCATTTCTTAAAACAGATATTAAGTATATACTCCATAACTTAGTAGGTGTATAAGTTATGGGGGTATTATATGACTATGACATATGTTTGGGGTATACCGAAGCCATGGCACATGTGTGGAGGTTAGAGGACAACTTTGCAGAGGCGGTCATCTCTTTCCAACTTTGTATAGGATCGAGGGATTGAACTCAGGGTTTCAAGATCCCTGGCAAGGGCTTGTCCCTGCTGAGCATCTTCCAGGCATAGCACCAAACTTTTGACTTATTATATGACATACTTGGTATCACTTGTATAGAAATGCAGCACCACTGACAGAAAAATGGTTAATAAATTATATGTTAGACAGGTATAATATAGGTCAATACATATTTACAGTTAAATTTATGTGTGCATGAAGTCCAAACACAGTAGTTAGTGTACATATTAGCAGAAGTAATAGCTGTCATCATGCACCAACTAGCCTGAGGAGGTGTGTGGAAATAGAACAGAAGGGGAGAGTAGGTCCATTATACATGTTTTGAACTATGCAAATGGGAATTCTATAGTATATTTAAGAACAATTTGTTATTAGTATAATTATAAACATAAAATCAATAAAGAGAATATTTCATCAGTTATAATGAAATATAATTCACTAGGTATAACAAAATAGAAAGTATACAATGTTACATAATCAAAAAATAGAATACAGGACAGAACACCATTTTCTGGACTCCATACAGCAATTGGAATCATTCAATCACATCAACTCTAGTTGACTGCTTGGGTTCATATAAGACGAGTCTATAAAAAACAAAAACAAAAAAAAAACATCAGTCAAGTGAGAGGGTGGGGCTCTAAGGCCTTACTGTTTCCCTCTAAATAATTGGCTATGCATAGATTCTGATAAACGAAAGCACTGTCTTTAGTTAAATTGCATACCCACTGCAAAGTCCATCAGTCCTCATTGGCTATCGCCAAACCCATGGTCACATAGATGACCTTGCCAAAACTTTTTGGGTTACAAAACAAACTGAGTAGACATGAAGGAGATTTGTGGATTGCGGGGGGAGGCAGACAAGGGAGCCAGGGAGGGAGGTGGCAAGAGTGGTCAGTATACAGGAATACATATTAAGAAATTTTAAAATATGAAATATTTAAAAAATGATTAAACATGAATAGATATGTTTCTATTATACATTTACTTTTGACTAGTATTTTAAAAATAGATATATAATATTTTATCTTATAAATGTAATCACTAACAATTTAGCTATGATTGTCAACTTTGAAAGACAATTTTAGTTTTGTTTTAAAATAAATACTGCTGAGATAATAATATTATATCTGTTATCATCTATCTTTCAGTGAATGGGCTTTAAACTCCTCTTTAGCATTCCTAAACAAAATTGTCAAATTCCTATAGTTGGAGATAAATTTAGACACTGCTGTTTGAGTCTAAGAAATAATTAAACCAGAAATCTGACATTTAATAATACTGAGATTTAGAAAACTAGTCACCTTATTATCTAGCCTGTGTGTTTGCATGTGTGTCGGTGTCTGTGTCATGCGTGTCTGTATGTATTTATTCAAGGAGTCAATGAGTGAACTATGGATATGAGCAGAGTGTTCTGAAAAGATGAAGTACAGATTTTCAATAACATTTGGAAAACGTTTAACATCTTTAGTGTGACGGTTGGGTTTGTTCAACTTGACACAAACTTAACACACCTGTGTAGACGAAATCTTAATTTGAGAAAATGCCACTGTAAGATGGGCCAGTGGGCAAGTCTGTGGTGGGTATTTTCTTGACTAATGACTGATGTGGGAGAACTCAGGCCATCACAGGCAGTGTCACCGCTGGGCAGGTGGTCAGGAATGATAAAAAGGAAACGGAGCAATCAGTGATCTTCCATGGCCTCTGCTTCAGTTCCTGCCTCCAGGTTTCTACTTAGAGTACCTCATGATGGATTTTGACAAGAGCATGTAATCTGAAGTAAACCTACTCCTCTCTAACTTGCTTGTGGTCATTTGGTCACTTTGGTTGTTTGATCACAGCAATAGAAATCCTAACCAACTGAAACTACATTAAGACTCATCTCACCTCAGTCAGAATAGCTACCATAGAGCAAACGAACAGCAGGGAATTGGTTGAGAAGGTGGGGAAATTGTAACGCACATACAATGCTTGTTATAAAGAATGTGCATGATTCAGGGACAATAAAACTTGTATGAAGTTTCCTCAAAAATAAAGAAACTTCAAAAGGTAATTACCATATGGCATTAGTAAGCATTCCAGGGCATTTACCTGAATGATTACAAATCAACATATGCCATAGAGATACCTGGATATCTGTGTCAACTGTAGTACTATATACAACAGCTAAATTGCTGAATCATAAGTGAATCATAATCAACTAATGAGTATATAATTAGAATGTGGTACAGAGAGACCATGTGTTTTATCTAGATAGGAGTAGAATGTGGGGGGCATAAGGCAGAAGGGAGACAAGGGGTCAGGAAACAGGAAGTAGGGAAATTAAAGAAATACAATAGAAGTGAATATGGTATAAGTACATAATATACTTAAACCTGTCTACATGAAACACTAAACTATGCACGCTGTATACACACTTAACATGTTTCAAAAGCTTTTTTAAAAGCAATAATATTTTGCAGAAAAGAAAGCACGAAACCAGAAAAACCCCTATGCACTTCTTCAAGTTTGAATTCCATTGCTCTCGTTGAATGTTCGCACACAAAACTCTGAGAGGACCACTGCTTGACCTTTGTCAAGAGATAATTGTTGACAATTATACCCAACTGCTCAGACAAACAATTAGAACCACCTTCCAAACCTTGCTTCTTAAAATTATCTTCCAAGGCGTTCTTTTTATTGTTTCATAGGATTCTAGAAACTTGTCCATAGTTACATAGGCAGGAATCCTTCCATTTCTCTGCTTCCTAGGGATCTGTTGGATCCTTTTGCTCTTGGCTCAGTGATTTAGTAACCTTCTCAGACCTATATAGGTATCTAAGAAGAGCTTGTGTCTAGACATGAGAATGTATAGAGTTAGCATTATCATTAATTATGAAGGCAGCATTGGTTTCCAGATCCTACACTCTTGTGTAATAAATCTCTTCATTGTTAATTCCATCAATAGCACCTAAAAGAACAAAATTCAAAAGACCAAACCCTCTGTTCTGTGTCTTCTACCACTGGGGAAAACCTCAGATGCCATGTAGAGTGATAATGGCGACAACATGGCTCTTTTCAGCTGTCAATCAGTCATGAGTATTATATTTTGTTCCATCCATTTTTACATCCCAAAGGAAAGCCTTCATTTCTTCCTATCTTATTTTCTTCTTGTGAGAGTCCAGAGCTATGTCATACCATGGAATCTTCAGAACAAAATATTTCTATGAAATTCTAAATATAAAAGTCTCTAGTATTTCTAAGAAGGCTGGAGAGAAATATTTCAGCAAAGAGAGATCAAAGCCATTTCTCAAACCAGTACACTTTCTTTACTTTGGAAGAGTTCATGCCTTAAGATAGATTAATCAAGCGCTAAGTATGTGTGTGTGTGTGTGTGTGTGTGTGTGTGTGTGTGTGTGTGTGTGTATGTGAGAGAGAGAGAGAGAGAGAGAGGCAAATAGACAGACACAGAGACAGATGCAAAGATATGGGGATGAAGAAATTTTTAAAACACTATAGAAATATTAGAATTCTTATGCCTTAATTCTCAATACTGATTTCAACAGAAATAAAGAAGAGTTAATTGACAATAATCATTCTGTTGCTATGATAAAATACCATAACCACAAAGCAACTGGGCTTTCTTTCATCTCACAACTCTCAGGATATCCAGTGCCGCCTGTTCAGGAGTGGCACCATCCACAATGGACTGGACCCTCTCCCTTCAATCATTAATCAAGAAAATGCCCTACAGTCTGGCCTACAGGCAGTCTAGCTGGAGTCAGTTTCTCAGTTGAGGTTCCCTCTTTTCAAATGGCTCTAGCTGATTGTAGCTGGCTTCAAGCTGACATAGAACTCACCAGAACACTTATTGTCAGTTAACTCCTGTTCACACAAATCCTTCTCTGGGAACTAATCAAATTCTGCAAAGAGGTGACCGAGAAATTTATTGTGACATTTCTTCAAGCAACGAACAACAGAGAGAACCTTGTTTCCCCAGGAGACCTGTGGACAACAGGACCAGGATGAGGTTATTTCTCTGAACTCGGTGGGACTCTGCTTCCTGTGGAGGCTAGAGTGCTCAAAACACAAATCTTCTCCAAGCAAAGGTGAAAATTCAGGAGGTGAGAAGTGTCAGAGCCACAGACTGGGGGCTAGCGATGCAAAATGTTTGTTTATTAAAATAAAATTTCATAATTAAAGCCACGTACCCAATTCTGAAAATTTCCAGACAAAATCATGAACTGAGAGTGGTTGAAATATCTGTAGTTAAGACTGAGTTTTCCAGGTATTGGAATACATACCAGAATGCTTAAGTGCCAGGTTCCAAGTCACTCACTGATTTTAAAATGAGAGTCTAAACTGTGTCTTCCAGGTGCCCACTCTAGTTACTTGTTTTGATCTCTTGCTGCAGCATTTTAGAGTTTTCTTTTGAGGGTTTGCTTTAGATTTGTTTCACAAAAACTTAGATCCTTGTCAATTTCTTGCTACATAGAGTTCTATTTATTAGTTCCACTGTGACATTTTTGTCAGCTGGGCGGGTATAGCTCCTGTACACTGGTGAAGGTTCTTGGAAAACTCTACCAAATTCTTCTTACTATTGTCAATGAGGTGAATGAGTGGAATATGACATGACTGTTGTTTGAGTGCATGAAAGCAATGGAGAATTACTAACTGCCACGGCAAAAAGAGGCGCACAGAGGAGGAGGGGAGCCAGCTCCGCCACACCTGCAGTAACAGGGTCAGGAGAGAGTTACACACAGAGAAGGAGCTGACGGAGAAGATTGTGCCAAAAGGGCTGAACCCAACCTTGGTTACAGTGTGCGCATGAGGGTACTAGGTGAAGAGGGAAAGGGGTCTCTTGAAGAAGAGACTAAGGGGCGAGAAGCAGGCTGCAAAGCCTACAGAGATAGTAAGTCTCCGAGCTATGAGAGTGAAAGAACTTCATGTGTGGTGTAGAATTCCCAAGCGCCAGCTGACTTCACTCAGGAAATGAAATTATTCACCAAGTGTGAGTTAGCAACCCCGTTGCTAGTTATCTACCCAAATGTAATGAGTGTGATGAGCCAAGGGGACATCTCTCTGATGGCCACTAAAGTGCTGTCACAGTAGGTGAGATATGGAAGCAACCCAAGAGACTCAAAACAGATGAATTAAAAAAAAAGTGTTCTTTTTCTCTCATGTGATATATACAGGAATGCTATTTATGTAAAATAAAATCATTGTTATTACTTACAACCAGGAGGATGATTGTTTTCTCCCTCAATGGAAAGCTGAGAATAAATGTTACTTAGAATATGTGATTCAGAAGGAGCCTAGGCTTTATTTGAGCTGCATATAGAAGGCAGCATTGGAATTTGGGATCTACAAAAGGAAATACTGAGGAAAGACTATGGTGCTTAAGTAGGCAATACTGGCATACAGGATAGCTTGATACAAGGAATCCATGCTTAAGAGAACCCTTGACTCTGAAATGTCATCTTATATATCCTCAATCATTTTAAGTTTGGGTCTATATTTTTGGGAGACAGTCAGATGAGGCAATGGAGCATGTAGTACAGACTTAGAGACTTGTCCATAGGGAAGGGTTGCTGAGATTTTACAACTGATGTAGATTTTCCCCTGAAGTGCTGAGGACTGAACTCAGGACCTCACATATACTAAACAAGTTCTCAACCACCAAGCTACCTTCCCAGCCCTTGAGATATGATGAATGAAGAGACCAAGAGACCACTGCCCAAGTAAGGAGATAAACATAGAGGCTTAAGTCTATAATCCCACCATCTGTACATTGAGAACACTAATACAGGAAGATTGCTGAAAATCTGAAGATGGTATTAGCTATATAGTAAGATCACGGTCACAGAGAGCTAAAGGGTGGACTCTGTCAGAAAAGGAAAAAAAGAAGATAGAAGATAAAAGGCAGATAATTAACCTAAAGTGAGGTTTAATATGGCATGAGTCATATTAGTGGAAATCAAACAACTGGACACAGATATTCTGGGAATCTTAGGAATCTGGGCATCAAATAAAGTTTACTTAACCAAATCCTTAGTATACATCATATTAAAATTTCAGATAATAGCAAGCATTAATAAAGTTTATTGTGACCATTTACAAAGAAGGCCTTATATTCCTCTCTAGTTTTTTCTGTGACAAGAAAAAAAAACAAAATTGCTTGCTCTTCTCTTTATAGTAAAGACATTAGGAAAAGTGAATATAGAGACTGCAAGAAAGCTTTAGCAAAGTGTGTGTCTGCAACGGCTTTGTATCCAGACCTTAGAAAGTGCCTCTGCTTCTCAACAAAAGAACCTGAGAATCCAATAAAATCACAAGAAAAGAATATACACATCGAGAGTTGTCCATAAAATTAATAACAAAATGAAATAGCATGGTACATCTGCTATAATGATGAAATGAAGGTAAATGGGCAGTACAAATTTCTGATATAGATGTGATGTCACATAACACATTTATGCATTAAGGAGAATGTGGAAGAAGGAGAGCTCCTTATAAAACAGTTAATATATTACTTATAGCATCTTCTAGAAATCCCACTCTTAGGCATAAACTGATGGAGACCTACAGACAAACAAGCATATAAATATACGATGTTGCTAGCAGATTTATTAAGAATAATAACCCATGCTTCTAGAGAGATACCTTGGCAGTAAAGAACATTTACTTCTCTTGCAGAAGGGTCAGGTCCAGTTCCCACCACCCAATGGAAGTTCACACACCTATAACTCCAGTTCCAAGGAATCGGATACCCTCTTCTGTCCACTGTGGGCTCCTAGACACACATGGTGCACACGAGCTCACGAAGGCACAAGTGTACATTCAAACATACACACATTTTTTAAAATTAATGTAAAAGTAATAACTCATTTTCATCTCACAAATAAATATAAAAATTTTAGTACATTTATATTGTAGAACATTATTTAGTGAGAAAAGTGGAATGAACTTCTGTTGTTTGAATCAAAATTGACAGTTACCCAAAGAAATGGTAGAGAACTCAGAAAGAAAAAGCTGCAAACTGCATCGATTTTTTGATACCAGGACCTCAAAGTTATATGCTGAAGTATGAATGACCAATGCCATCAGACTAACAAGAACTTTACAGAGTTAATCAAATAATCAAGTTATAATAAGGTTATTAGATCAGTCCTATCCCAATGTCCCTGATATTCTTATAGATCCCTTTTTATCAAAACACATCAAATCTCAAGAAGAAGCCTGGAATGGATCCTTTCCTAACAGCTCTCAGACAGAATCAAGCCTATTAACACCTTGAACTTGATTTTCCCGATTTAGAACTGGCAACCAAATACGTTTCTGTTGTTTGAGTGAACCAGGTGGTTCCAACCTGTTATGGCAGATGCAGCAAAGAAATATACAATAGAGTAACAAATCAACCAGGTTGTTTGCAGAGGAAATTGGGAGTGCGGGAATTCCTTCTGTGATGTGGAATTTCCCTCTGTATGCTGTGAATACCATTTGTTAATAAAGACACTGTCTTGGACCTGTACAGAGAAGACTAGAGGTAGGCAGGGTAAACTAAACTGAAAGCTAAGAGAAAGAAGGCAGAGTCGAGAGAAGCCATGAAGCCCCACCAGAGACAGATGCTGGAACTTTACCTGGTAAGCCACAGCCTCGTGGAGAGTGATACACAGATTAATGGAGATGGGTTAATTTAAGATATGAGTTAGCCAGAAATACACTCAAGGTACTGATCAAACAGTGTTGCAAATAATATGGTTTCTGTGTGACTGTGTCAGGGCTGAGCAACTGGGAGCAAACAAGTGACTTCATACAACACTCCTGGAAGCATGGGCCAACTTTTTTGCATCGTGAACATTGCTTAATTGATAACAATGGTGGCTGCATGACACTGCATATTTCTCAAATTCATCAAGTTTTGCTTCTCAAAAGGATGCACTTCATGACACCTCAGGAAGCCTGTCTGATTTGGTGGGTTTAGGAGTCTTCTCTCTGTGACTTCACTCCTAAGGTTTCCTTGACTTCACCATCATCTCCAGGAATCCAGAGCTGTGAAGGAAAAGCAAGGAAAATGTCTCAGGGCTGTGAGCTGGGAGCACAGTAGGAAGAGAGGAAATGAGGTAGGAAGGATGAAAGAAGACATACACCTGGAGGAAAACTTCACAGTTAAGACTGTCACCTGGAGGACGACACCGAGAAGAGAACTGGCTACAAAGAGGTTTCAGGATAAACAGTCATGCGAAGTCAAGCTGGTCTGTACTGCCCAGGTGTCCGCAAGTAAGTTTTAGTAAATACTACGTTACTTCTTAAGGATTTAAGATTCAGATATAAGTTTTACTTTGCATTCATCCATCTGCTAAAATAAGACTCAAATAAATAAAAATCCCCATTTCTCCCAGGTTTCTCACTCCTTCACCCATCCATCCATCCATCCACACATTCACATGTCTTCTTGCCACCCTAGAGTGAGAATCAGAGCTCATGAATTTCTGTTAAGTTGCATCATGCCTGTTCCTGTTCTATGCACCAAGCAAAATTCCAAGTGTAATCTGTTGTTTGACCATTGACATTTAACTGAACTGTGCCTACTTTCCATTTTGTACAGTGATGATCATGGATGAAAGAAGATAGCCTAAGCAATACCCTAACCTCAGTGAAATGTGAATGTAATTCAAGTGGGATAGACTCTGTAAATACACTTAACATTGTGTACTACACATTCCAATTTATTACTATGTATATTTGTAAGCAAACACCTATGGTATCCCCCAATCAAATACAATTGAAATTATATTCACTGCCTAATTCAGCACATCAGTGCAGGGAAATTTGGGTCTTGACTCTGTGTAATGATTATGACAGTTTTGAGTGTGTTCAAGAATGAGTTTTACATTGCAACCAATATTTCAAAGAATGAATGTTTTAACCTGAAGATCTGCTTACTTCATCTTTTATAGGTATAGCTAGAGACCCTACCGTTGCTCAAATACCACTTGCAGGGAGGGAGAAACATGGTTTTCATGTTTAAGAAAATCCACGGAAAAATTACCTGAGAAATTAAATGATCAGAAAGCAATGGTTCATCTCAAGAAAATGCTGTGAAAATGTTAGAGCTTACAAACACTTGAGCCTTCTTGTTTAATGCGCAAGAGCATCACAGACTATAAAAAGCAGGCCTTAGAAATGACTGCTTCTCTAAGAGCTGCATGTCAGTGGAGACATGCACAGATGTCTTTATTAGGCTCTGGTCTAAGTAGCTTCCCTGGAGGGGACCCTGGTGGCTAAGCATTAGCAGGCTGATGCCTAATCTGTGAGAATCTCTCTGCTCATTACAGCGCTCATTAGCAGTGGGTGACCTCACAAGGAGGCACGCGGTATTGCGATTTTTTTTTCCAGTTCTTAGCTCCGTGTTTACTCTGGGGGTAGGCATGTAGGAGTCTACACACATCCCCTCAAATGAACTATTGTTCCTGCACAAACAGTAGCACATCTCGGTATGCACTTCCTCGGCACAAATCCCTGCACAGCCCCTTCCGTGTGCAACTTCTACATCAGGGAGCCTTTGCAAGTGGCTCCACATATCTGATACTTGTGTTTGCAGTCAAACATATAATTCTGACTCCTGGATGAAACAGCTGTACTGAAATCACCCAATTCTTCAAGTTGTACTTTTCCTTCCCTTGTGTCTGATGAAAACAACCGAAGATGCAAACATTTTCATTATTGCTGTCTTGCTGGTGGGGGTAGTCTGTTTTCCCTGTTTGTGTAGAAACTTCTCTAGTTTAGATCATAGGAAGCGAAACAAACCAATATTGTTCTGGGCTTTGATGGAAGTTTTCGCTGTACGTTATAAGCTGGGGGAACACCAGCGTTCTGCCATTAGCAGTGTGGTTTCTGTGGAGATCATGGATGTGGAGGAAATTACATCCTTGAACGTGAGAATAAGAGTTCAAGTTTATTTGTATATTTGCACTTTTGCAATAGCCCTCGAGTCTCTTCTGAAGCGTCATCATATCAATGTCATCATATCAAAGCAAAGGCTCTACAATTAAACATTTACCGCTTTTATGAAATTCCACACTGAATGCAAAAATGATAACACTTTTGCTGGAGTACGCCCTCATGAAAGCACTTCAAGGCAGACTACAATCCTGAGCTCGGATTCGGCATTATCTCTGTTGTGCTGGGAAAATAGAGGGAGGAGGAGCGCTGCTGAGCTGGACTTTTTCTTTCCAGTCTATGACTCCGCTGCTGCCATTTCACTCATACTCATTTGGGAAATTAGGGGGAGAAAACTCATTTCAGAATCTCCCCTTTCAAAGAGAAGCCATTACAAAATCAGTGACTTTGCATATTTTCACCGATTTTATGTCCACCTACACAGAAAAACTACTTTTCGTGACTCACTCAAGGGAGGAAAAGTAGCTTTGACCCTGGCTGTGAGTCACTTGTTTAATAGAAACTGGCCCAGGAACACTGTAAATGTGGTTAAACCACAAGTTAATTAAGTTTGACACTGTTGCTGGGAGTTGGTGAGGGCGAAAAGAGAATTATAAAGTTTGTACTTTGACACCAGGGTGATTACTTTTTGCTAAAAAAAATACAGAAGTAATAACCTTGCACGAGGGGATTAATCTACATAGAACCAAGCAAAGTTGGTTTAAAATCTTAATGGTTAATAGTTCTTCACACCTCTATGATCTTTTGTAAATATTCTTATGTATATTATTGTTGCACTCCACTCTTGTCTTTTTATACCAGGAACAAATATTTTTAAAATGTATGCATGTGCGTGCAAACACACACACACACACACACACACACACACACACACACACACACACCAGTCCCTTCAAAGACAGCATTTTAGTTATTGCATGCTCTAAGTACTTAGAACTTAGAATATAAGCAGCATGTATCACATAGTAATAAAGTGATAAAATAAATAAAGTAAATAAAGTGATGTTACATTAAACAGATGACTACAGAAATGTATACGATGCATCAGGGAAGTTTTTTAAAATCTCAGCTAAATTACTGAATCTCATTAAAGTGCTAGGGGGTGAAATGTGGGGGAGGCACGAGTGTGCGTGGCAACACTATGTGTTCCCTCCAAGTAGCACATGACCTTGAAGCAGAGCAGTTGTGAAAACTCACAGGTGACCCTCACCAGACTAGGCCAATTAACATCCCCTCATGGAGGGAGTAAAGGAGGGAGGCCATAGGACTTGCACTAACACCCTTCCCCTTTGGATTCCAATGCCTTATATCAGAGGTAAACAATTGATTGGGGGACACCTTTTATGTGACTATGTCAAAGTCACTCAGTGGAGCTCCTCCAGTGTTGCTTTAGAAAGTCACCCACATTCCTGTAAGTAACTACAATAAACTCATTGGTTCACCAAGCTGGACTTGGAGAGAGTCCTTTGTTCTGTCTGTCACTTCCTTGAATGCAGTGAATAGATATTTGCCTGCCAGATAAGCCATGCAGCCAGGCATTGAAGATAAGCGATCTTCTGAAATATATCTATCCCCATTATGTGAAACTTAAAATATACCCAAGAACATCATATGTGTATTTTAAAAAGGACACTGCCTTTGTTCAAGCAGCAGTAGATGGGGTAATGTATTCTCACTGCTGGGAAGAGGAGGAGAACTTCAGTTTGCATGACTCTCATGCATTTACAATAAAGCTTAGATTTAGGCTCTCTTTGAAGATTCCTTAGAGCCAGTCCAACTGCTGGTGGGTTTTATCCATGTTGGACTTGCTTGCTTTTTACATTAGGCATATGTCCTAGATTGATTGTGTTCTGGACACAGCCTCAACAAGTGGTAATTGTTTTGAAATGAGATCTTAAACATTAAAAAAAAAAATCAAATTTCGTGAAAAAATGGTAAAACTCTTCTATGATCTATCTACCAGGTTGCTAAATGCCAGTACAGTGATCACAATGATGCACATCACAGCTCCTGGAGAGGCCTGATCCTTCGTGTGTAATTCCAAATGGATGACTCTCCAAGAGCTTCTGGAAAACATGCTATGACAAGGCTTGACCCGACACTACCAATGAATGCCTCGCTTTTCTCTACAGTGAGTAACCGTTGTCGTGCTTTTCAAGACAGGGTTTCTTTGTGCAGCCCTGGCTACTCTGGACTTGGCTATGTAGTGCAGGCTGGCCTCAAATTCAGAGTTCTGTCTGCCTCTGCCTCTGCCTCCAGAATGCTGGGGTCAAAGGTGCAAGCCACCACTGTTCGGTGACTAAGCATAATTTATATAAGAAATATGTCGTTAATTGATGGAGTTAGTTAGTAAAGGCTCCTCACTGGGCTATCAGGTTCTTTTTAGTCTGAATTCCTGTACACATTTCACTTCACAGGTTCAGGCAAAGAGCTCTAAGTGGGGTGGGGCCAGTGTCATGGCAACCTTCACTCTCTGATTCATCTTGGCCTGCTTCACACCCATATAGCTTTTCATCCTTTCTTTCCATTGCTTCTCTTCTTTCTTCTCCTTCATTTTCTTCTCTTTCATTCTTTTTTTGTCTTTGTTTTTAGGATAATAGCATTGTTCTGGCTAGGCTTACCTTCAGAATCATCTTCCCTCAGACTCAGAGATACTAGAATTAGAGATACATGAAGTCACGTTTTGTAAGATTGCATTTTTACAAACAATTCATTCACTCATTCATTCACTAATTCATTTATTCTATAGCCCTAGAAATGGAACCCTGGGCCTCGTGCGTGTCAATGCTCTGCATGACAAATGCTGTCATTGAGGTCCATCCTAAGCCTTTCATTACTTTCTTCAATTCATCTCGATATTTCTAAGGATTGTTCATCCGCCGCTCATTGCTTTAAGCATCTTCTCCAGAGAAGGGTGGATGTTTCTCACTTCCATTCTTCTCTGAGATGTTAGCCCGTGAGAAAATCAAGCCCAAACTTCACATTCGCAGACACAGCTCCTCATTTTTCTAGGATGTCTTGTTCTCTTCCTGCTACACCTGCATAGGAGAAGGAGTAGGGTGACCGGTGGAGCTCAGCATTTTAGTAGGTACAAGATACTCCCCAAACTCCTCTTTCATCAGGTCAAATAAATTCATTCAATATTTCTTTCTTGTATTACTATAGAAGAAGCATCCTTGGGTGTAATTATCTTGAGTTTTCTGTTTTCTCTGCTTGAAATGCAGTTATGAGGGAGTCGATTTTTAGCTTTGCTGATGTTCCCCCAGCATTTAGGATGTGTGTTCTTAAACACATTTCTAGACTGGCTAAGTAAATTAGTGAGTGTTGAGAAACTGGCCTGCTGCCCTTAGTGTTCACAGTGTGGCCTGGGGGCAGTCGCAACAGTGCCACTCAGTTACTAGAGAGAGAGGCAGAACTTCAGTTAGTAGCACTGCTGGGTGATTGACATAATAAGCACAGGACAATCAGAAAAGCTGTCACCTGGGAACTCCAGTGATCACTCTGTTCGACCCCTGATTACACAGAAGATGCTGAGTGCATGGGAAACCTTAAGAGGATAATTTCCAAATTATGAAATTATGAGTCACATTGAAATGTTGGCGAAATCATAAAAGCAGAGAAGAGTTACAAAAATCTCGGGGTAAAGAGTCATTCTCCAAGCACAGTTCATTTTCAAAACTCTGTTTCAATGAATCTTTCTACAGCTTAAACAGTAACTCACGCTGCTGCTTTGACAAATAATCGGACCTGAATGGGATGGCTTACTACAATGAGACAAATACGTAGCCTGAGTGCACGTGGGCTCTCGGAGTGCAGCTGGTGGCTCACTGGGTCCGTGCCTCCCTAATAAGGCCAGGGGTCAGGATCCTTCCCAGTCACTGTGTGTGTGAAGAAAGCAAAAGTGAGGGGGGCTTTTACCTTGAAAACTCCTCCTTTGCCAGACCTCAGGGGGAGGGGGACATGGATTGCAATCCTAAAGATTAGAGCTGGGATCAGAAGCCACACTTTGCCCATGTCCAGGTCCAGGAGCAGAACAAATAAAAGTTAAAGTATTTTGTTTTTGTTTATGCTTTTTGTTGTTGCTGCTTTAATCTGCATCCACATGTCCCTCTGACTCCAACTCCAACCTTAGACCTAGGAATTTTCTTTTGTTGTCTATTACCCCTTCGACATGAGGCAGTGATTTTTTGGCTCGGCTAAAACCTCAGTAGTGGGTTTTGTTATGTTTTGTTATGCTCTGAATCAGCCATGGTATACCGATGCTGCAGCAATAATGAACAGTCCTAATAACTTATTGTTTTGAAATGGTTACGGTATCTTCCTTGCACTGGTTCCTGGTTTGACACGGCACTAAAAGAGTAGCTCTCAACCTGTGGGTCCTGACCTTTGTGGAGGGTCGAATGACATTCTCATAGGGAATACCTAAGACCACAGGAAGACACAGATATTTACTTAAGATTAATAGCACTAGGAAAATTGCAGCTATGAAGTAACAACAAAATAATTTTATGGTTGGAGGTCACCACAGCGTGAGGGAGTCATAAAGGGTCGCAGCGTTAGGTAGAAGACCGAGAAGCGCTGATCTAAAGTGATCTAGATTACCTTAAACACAGTCAGTGGTTATACCACAAGGGCAGGGCTCCTGAAGGTACTTCTTTGTGAAGTTTGCTCAAGGTGACAGGGATCACTCTGTTAGGAGCTTGTCAGCCAGTGCTTTCCATAGGATGAAACATACTCAGGCAAACCAGCCCCTCTCTCTGACTGCATGCCTGCCACGCTGAGACCTCTGTTTCTCTCCTCTCTTTTTCCCCATTTTTATCATTTTATTTTCTTTTTCTCAAAATATTTATACTGACGTTTCTTTTTTCCTGCCCCTCACAGCAATTTCTTGATCACTGTGACAGAGGTGAATTCTGGGATAGAGCCCATTATCCAGAGCCCATATCTGTGCTGCCTTGCTGGCTACATACATGTTATTCAGGGTCAGCTATGTCATCATAAAGTCTACCATTATGATCTATTTTTTCACTTCTCCATTACTCAGAGTCAGTGGTCTTATGGGTCTTATTTAATTAGCAATATTTGTATAAAATCAGTGTGTGATGAGCCTTACTTGCTGGTGATTATTTTGCTGGTATCCATAAGCAGAAATGTGAAATAGCTACCCACTTAACAAAAATAGAGACGATTTTCAAGGGAAAGTCTGGCATCCCGTTTCATTTTGTACAAGCAGGTTTCAAGTATTTGTTTTACAGTTTTGTTCCTTTTACTGTACTCAGCAACCCCCCCCCCCGGTTTTAAACTCGCTAGAGTAATTTTTATTATTCAAATACTAAGGTAGGTGTTTCTTAGTTATTTTTAATTCTTTACTAATAGAGAAGCCTTTTAAAATTGATAGAAATATATAATATACAATAAGACACACTGGAAAAAGACTGATTTGTGTTACCTACAAAACTACCAATTTGTGGTCTGTGTCCTTTCTACTAAGTCCCACCATTTTATTGTTTTTTTTAATGTTATGTGCCAAAAAGATAGAATTTATCAGGTCGTTTCCCATATTAGTAACTCCAAAGTACTCATGCAATTTACTAAGGTCATCCAGTTATTCTAAAAGCCTTTTAGATGGTGCAGCGAGAGGCTGTATTATTATCCTGCCACATTCAAAGGCAGCCTGCATCTCACCAGCTTTAGGACAGACAACATGCACAGTAGAATGTTATAAACTCTTGATGTCAATGCGATAAGCCCTGTAAAATTATATGGATACAAATAATGCCATTTTATCCAAGCGATTGGTCGAAACTGCTGGCACAGAAACTCAGGGGACTCCTGTGCTAACGCGGGGAGTTGGAGACGGACCTGCCAGTGGTCAGCTGGCACAGCCAGGGCCACTCCTTCCTGAGCTTGTCAAGTGGCAGGTGACTTGCTGGGGTCTGTGAAGTCATTCTCTGAAACTCACCATAGGAACCGAGCGAGAGAGCTTTGCTAGAAGGACATACACAGCTGTGATGTCACAGGCACAAAGACAATAATAAAATGTGGCCAGTGTGATGTCAGCTACACCTTGGCTCCTTTGTCTGTTTTCTCTCCTCGTATAATTTTGTATCCTTGTGTGAATCGCCTCATTAGGGAAAGAGACCGAAAATTGGGGTCAGGGTATTTAAACCTGACCTGTGCAGAGGCCAGACAAGGCCTGGGCCCACCGAGGTTTCACTTCAGAGCTTTGGACCACCCCTGAGGTGACACCAATTCAAGCCTCATTTTATAAAGGCCTTATTAATTATTGTCCTTAGAAGAAGGAGAAGAAGCCTTATAAAGAAATGTGTCATTCTTAGAGTAGGAGTGGGCAGACAAGAAAAGGAAGAGAGAGGGAGCGGCAGAGGGAGAGAGAGAGAGACAGAAGATCAAAAGGAGCTTTTTTCCCCTTTTTCTTTTCATGCCTCCAAACCTCAAAGGAGGTCGAGGAACAATCAGGCTCTGGGGTCTCCTGCGCTTTCTGGCAATTAGAGTCAGCTGATGGGCTGAAAGGGATTGAATGGCAGGGTTCAAGGCCCTTCTCCGGAGCGGCAGACAACAGGCTTTTCCAAAGCGGCCGAGCAGCAGACACCGTCAAAATCATTTCAAATGGAGACTTACAGAGACGATTCATTAATTCACTGGCCTAAACAATTACGGGAACATATAATGTCTCTATAAACACTTTGATAAAGACTGTCATCTTAGACCTTCATTTCCTCTATTTTAGTGGAGATTTTTAATGCCAGGTTGGAAAGCATCTTTTATTTCTCCAATTACTAAATTATAAACCTGCGTTTTTTCTCTCTGAAAACCATCCACTCCCAAATAACTGAATGCTTCATTTTTAACATTAATTGGCAATGTCTAAAATACGAAATATATCTTTATCTGTGACTCTCAGATGTATAAAGATCAATTTGCCACCTTGTTTAGACTTAGCAAATATGCTCTTTTGTCTTTCACTTGTTTTTAATCCCTCCTACTTTACCATTTCTAATATTCCTAATTATTTCCTCAATTGTTATGGATAAATTGAGAAGATAAAATTTGCTGTTACCAAACCATTACTGGTTAATCAAAAGGTAGGGAGATGTAAGCCCCAGTACAGTGGGTCAAAGGACTATGGTCAGTATTGCTCTGCATTCTGGGCATCATGTATATTTTTAACCATGCAAAAAGATAATAAGTCTGGGTTGTTCAGCCATGGCGACAGCAGGACATTTAGAAATGAAAATTTTCACCACAGCAAAGCCTCAGAATATGCAACAAGCCTGAATGATTTCAAGTCCTCTCTCTCCCGAGTCAGTCCCCAAATGAGTAGTAGCTTTCCTGTAAGCTACATTTGCCAGTAGTTCAAAAGATAGGACCTGTTTATAAAACCATGCAACGGGGCTCTGTGAAACAAGATTGGATTTGTCTTCCCAGCTCTATTTCCAAAGAGTTTTTCCACCTAGCATTTCTGCAACGCTTTGATTTTTCGGTGGAGCTGAGAAGAACTGTGCTTGCAAGGGAAAAAAGGACTGCTCATCTTTGCTCGGCAGCACGGAGAAAATGTTTATATGCGTGTGCTCATTTCGGGCTGTACAGCAGGGCAAGGGTTAACTACTTACGTACTGTAGACCCCCTTTCAAGCCAAGACTGAGAACCCCTGCTTCTAGGCAACCACATCAAACACTTGAGGGCTTTGGTGATGACTGATGGCGAAGTAATAAGAAATATGGCTGCTCTCAGAGCCTTTCATCTGCTTCTCAGACGCACTTGTTGCCGAGAAGGACGGTGCTCTATTTCACGTATTTGTAAACTGAGGTAGCCGACTGTCCCTTGCCTGACTTTAGAGGTGCTCAAGCAGCATGTGGGGGGGGGCGGGGGTAAAATAATCCTAAGCACTTGACTTGTCTACCCCACGAGGGCGAAAACAGCCATTTTGGTTTAAGGTAATAAGGAGAGGCTACCCCAGCCTCCTCAATTAGTGATGATCTCTTGGGGCCAAGTTCATGAGACAAATTGACAAGGATTTGAGCTTCAAGGAGAACACTTTCCAGGAACACTGTATGCTCAACTTCTGAGCAACAGAATTTCATTAACCTACAAGATGCTACTAGAAAAAAGACTCTCTGGGCATAATAGGTCTGCCCACACATGTAAACTTCTCAGGGACTTTTCTCCAGTAAGATAGGGGTTTGCATTCCTGTAAGAACTGCCATAGATGTGTAAGTCCAGGAGTTTGGGGTGCATTTTCCTGAGCTCATCCTCTGTTAACACTATCCTGTCATACAGCAAATAAATGTGAACGTGTGCCATTTGGCTGAAGGAAATCTTATTATGCATACTTTCCATGTGTTACCTTCCTTCTGCGGGTGATGGTAGAGGTTGGAAGAGGCCAGAGTCTACTCTGGTCATTAGGATTCTTTCATGCTCTCTCTTCACCTTATTGAGAGTGCCCTGAAGGAAATGTTCACCTCAGTTCCCTCTGCCCCCTGGCAGAAAGAGGGTCAGTGACTATGTTTTGATTAGCTTTTCATTTTAACACCCTTCCTTCCTCTCAGATAAAAAACATTAGCAGAGGAAGGGTTCTGTAGCCAAGTTTGTGGTGCTGATGCGAAACTAATCTTGACTTGGTTTTTTTCTTCTGAGGTATGGGTTTCTTTTTTCCATTTCACTCTTTACTCATCTGTTGATTTCTTCAAACATCATACATCCATTCAATTAGAAAATATATTTCCTAATCCAAATAGCCTCTGCTGTATGAATCAATAAGTGAAATGTAGAACATAGGATATGATTCAGCCTTTAAAAGAAGAGGACTCTGACTCATGCCACCGAATAGATGCACCTCGAAGACATGATTCTGAGTGGAATAAACTAACCATGAAGGACCAGATGCTGTGTGGATCTGTTGGTATGATGTGTACAATGTAGCCAAATTCAAACAAATAGAAAGTAGAACAGTGGTTGCCAGGAGCTGCTGGGAAGGAAGGAGAGGTTAGACTATAGTAGAATTTTATTGGGAAAATTATGTTTATAGATAGTGATTCTTCAACACGAATGGACCAATGCCAAAGTATATAAACTAAGTTATACACTTAACAAAGGGCGAAATGTCAGACTTTCTGAGTTGTGAATCGCAACAGCAGCGTGTGAAATCCTGCTGTTTTCTGGTTTTTATTCTAGTTTCAGAGATCATGGTGCTGAATACAAAACCCATTTCTATAATGAAGATAAACAGAACAACAACAACAGCAAAACCTAAATAAAATGACAGGTGATATTTTTTTTCTGCCTCTGTTTTCTTTATATCTAGATGAATAGGTAACACTGCCAGCACTGAACAGGGCAGAGAGATTTTATCCCTAAATATGCTCCAACTCATGCTTAGAACACTTGTCCTTGACCCCTTGCTCTTGCTCCATTTTCTATAACTGATAGAATCGTTCTGATCTTGATATACCTTTTAAAAATAAATGTCTCCTTATTCCTAAGATGCATATGTATCTTCTCTTCCAGGTGCAGGCTGGTTGCATTTCATTTCCAATAACAGCATTCAAACTTCCTTTCCATTTATTAATTTCTTCCAAGGTCTGATTTGACCCACACATAAATCCTCCTTTTGTTTGGTGCTGATTAAAATTTGAGCTCGCTTTAGGCAGGTCCCTTCCTTCCACCTTTTTCTAGTGCGTCTTTTTTTTAAATGCACATAGTCAGTGGATGTCTGACTGAAGGCTTGCCGTGGCACACACGTACACTTGTTCCTCTCTCAAGGCTGAAATCGTAATATCCAGTGTAAGGTGGCATGTCACACCAAGGGGTACCAACCCAGAGATTTGAGTTCACCTTCTCACTGCTGTCTTCTGAAAGACTTGTGATTGTTGGTGGTTTACTCAAATATACATGTTTTAAAATCTGCCAGATAAATGAAAGGATTTCACTTTGAAAAATACTGAGTAGAAAATTTACAATATTTAAGCAGGAATGAAATGCTTTATTAACTTCCAGCAACTAATGATTTAAAAAATAATTTTGTTTACTTTCTAATCAAAGCTAATATAAAGCAAATTGAGTCCTTCTGATCTACTAGAAAAAGTAGAAAAGGGTGCTAAATGGTAGTCATCTACTTCAGTCTCAGTGATCTCTCCACTGAAGTAGGGAGTTCTGTGTGTAAAGATCCCTATTTCAAACCTACTTTAAACTTAACTATCCGCCATTATTGCTTGTAAATTGTGTTTTTTAGGGGATCTTTCATAATCCCTTACTTTCTCAGGCACGGAAAGTGACATTGCGTGTACATAGACCACACTTTCTTGCCACACTACCTGCATGGGTCTTTCTATTTCACGTTGATTTTAATAATTAAACCTAATACAAAATCATTTCCTGCTTTTCTCCTCTAGAGCAAAGTGGCTCATTGGTTTTGGTCCCACTCAACCCCTTGAATTACTTCCCATCTCCTTCCAAACACACTGCATTTCCATCATGGAAAACAGCTCCATCTCCTCTTAGTCAGTTTACCCTCCAAACCCTGAAGCTGACATGTCCTATCACATTTTGATAACAAATGGCTATCCTTGAATCCTCTTTCATCATTACTCACAGAACAGGGTATATTCTGGCCAAGTCTGCAGCTAATGAAGCATTACTTAGACCCCCATTTAGGCTACTGTCATTAATTCAATAAACATACATTGAGCTACTCATCAGAATATATCAGATAAATCTGTGACATCCATTCCTTCAAAACACGTACATATAAGGAAGGGGTAAGATGTTGACTTTGTGTTCACAAGTAAGGACTATAAGAAATAATTATATGAACTGTGTACTTTCTAGTTGACAGGCAATTCTCATTCTGCTTTTATTCGAATGATAATAAAATTTATACTGATAAATTGGTGTCCTATTTTGATTCTTCTCCTCCCTGTGTGTGTGTGTGTGTGTGTAGCACATCTATGTGACTATGTGATTAGGTGTAGCATATACTTTTGAGACAGAGTCTCTCAGTGGTGTGAAGCTTACCCCAGTAAGCTAGGTTGTCTGGCCTGCAAGCTCCAGAGACCTTTATGCCTTGCAGCATTGGAATTATGCATATGTGATACCCAGGTACTGAGTATCAGAACACAGGACCCCTTTCTAGCGAGGCAAACACTTGGGCAACTGATCTATTATCCCAGCTTTATGTTTTTTTTTTTCTTAATCATATGATTACACAGAGTTTCAGGGATAAATTAAACCAGCTCTGGCTCTGGTTTAGAGCCCTTGTTCTTCCCACTATGGCACATCAACCATGAGTCACTTAATGAAGAGGCATTGAAGCCTACCACCTATGAATCACCCAGTGAGAGGGTCTTTGAAACCCACCGTGGGATTACAAGGCGGCATCCGGGATCACTATGAAGCACAGACCTTCTCCCTGGGATGCTGCCCCTCATGTGCTCTGACATCTCATTGTTCTTAGGGCAAAAGTAAACAGCACCTTATAGTCCCTAAGGATGCCTACATAACAATTACCAAAGGGTCAGGCGAGGGCCGTGGCAAAACTAAAATCTAAAACACAGTTTTCCCTTTCTCCTGTAAACTGTATGGAGATCACCAGAGCAGAGGTCACACATTTCCAGCCCACGTGTGTGGGAAGAACCTATTCATTGCTTCGTAACTAAATGTCCTCTCCTTCTAGATGAGTCACTAAAAACATCTTCAGACCAAGAATCTCAGGGTGCAAAGTGAGTGGGAAAAATATTCAAAGGAGTTTTAAACTCTAATAATTTATTTTTAGCTCAAAATTACAAAAGTGAGTCACAAAGGTTGCTCTGAGAGTCTCTTGAAGATTTTATAAGTTCTTCCCAAAGATTTGAGAGACTTTCTGTTGCATAGTAAGCGTATCTTTTGGGGGAGAAAATGTTTTTTGTGGATGGAATTCAGCAGTCCCTGAGAAGGGTGGTAGGTACCAGCAGGGAGAGAGTTAACCAAGCACGCTCCAGATCTATCTAGAGTTTTCAGCTAAGAGGGTGTTCAGTCTGCTGTGAACCCCAATTAAAAATAAAACCCCTAGCTGGGCAAGCCCACCCCATCCTTAGGATAAACAAGATTTGATTCACTGCAATCCCACTGTACGAACTGTGCTGTAGAGTACTACAGTATATGTGCCTCCTCTGGGGAGGCACAAAAGAGGCGGCTTAATTATCATCTAGCCAGAAGGATGGGGCATAGTTAACACCTTTCTGGGTGGGCTGAAATTAATGACCCTTTCCCCCCACTATTGCCTATCTCCAAGCCCCTTTATAAATGACTATACAACACAGTAGTTGGTATTCAGATCACAAGAAAGGGCATTTAGCCAAAGCATTTGTCTACAGGGTTTGATTTCTTTTTAATTTTATTCAGATTTACAACTGTGTTATTAAGTGAGATAACTGGATCCTGTCTGAAGCAGACCAGAGCCTTCCCAACTCAAATCGGAACATATGAAGTTAACATTAATTTTTAGATTGGATGCAATGCTTTTTCCCTAAGTGTTTTTGCAGGCTGTTTTCCCATAGCTACATGGAAACTTCAGCTCCGCCAGGCCATGTGTGCAGCTTGCCTGCCCACTTCAGGCAGAAAGAGTGGGCTTTGGGGACAGAAACACTGGACTTGTAAATGTGTCACAGAAGGTTTAAAACTCACAGATGGTCAAATGCCTGGGGAATTCAGTTCTTTTTGGACAAGAAGAGAAGTACACCATGTCTAATAAAGATGTTTGAACTTAAAGTTGTATTTTTGTCTTACAAGTATGTATATATCCATATAGAGAGAAATTTAAATAAACACACAGTATATTTGTATAAACATCAAATATATATGTATAGATTTTGATAGCCTTTTCTCTTTAACTTATGTATCCCATCATTCATAAATTAATGGCAATGAGTAAAGGCCTGGTGATGTCATGTCATAGGTGCTAGATGACTTGATTAGATCATGTGACAGTATTGAAACAAGCGGACTATAAGCAGTACTTCATGTTTGAAGGAAGTGACCTTCCAAGCCTATATGATTCATTCTAAGGTAGTGAATCCCAGTTGCTTCTGCTTCCTCCTCTTCTTCCTCCTCCTTCTCCTTCTCCTCTTCCTCTTCCTTCTCCTCTTCCTTCTCTTCCCCTTCTTTTCTTCTTCTGCTTCTTTTTTTCTTCTCCTTCTCCTCCTCCTTTTCCTCCTCCTCTTTTTTTTTTTCCCTCACTGAAACTGAGTAGCATCTCATTGTGTTGCTCTGCCTTTTCTGGAAAACAAATTCTTCTCGTAAGGAGCCAGCTTGTTCCGTTCTACTTCTCTTTCTGAGTGACATTGAGGTTGCTTCAAGGCTTAGGAGTCACTGGATTCAGCTGCTACTCTCTGCGTCAGTTGTATAAAATTTTAAAGCTCTCAAAACCATCTTTCTACTTGTAAAACCAGAAATGACATGGGGGCCTATGTATAAAGAATCCCTGAAAGGGATTTGAATTCTTCCCAGGATATATTGCGTTGCTCACAGTATGCCTCTAGGGTGCATGCTTTTGTGAGCCCTGATTGACAGGATGTTCATCAAGTACCTGTTAGAAACAATCTGTAATGAAGAGAGTCCATTGTTGCCCTTCCCAATGCCAAAAGGTTACTATATATATCTGTAAAGGAAAGGCCTTATGCGGAAGTGGTTTTATTTTTGATAAAGCTCCACTGTTGTCCTTTCTTTTCACTCCCGAAGCCTAAATAAATCAGCTGGAAGAAGCCACCAAGATGGGAATCTTTTCTTTTTTCTTAGACTTAAGAAAAAGCAACAAAATGTGATGAGCAGATGTAATGGAAAGAGGCTGGAGATGGAGGTAGGAGAAACGAGTATTGCCTAGGGGTCAGAAATATATTCAGGCCAGAGCTTCTGAGAGCTTTCTTGCTGTTTCCACCGGCTTCCACGGTGCTCACAATGCTGGTGCCAGGTCTCACCCTAGAGGAGTATGAGGCCGCCACAGGTAATTCTGGCAGTCGGTGTTAAGATCTCACTTTCAAAAATTAATTTCCTCTTATAATAACTATCATGTTGGATAATCTACAAGTCCAAATATCATCACTATTTTTGAAAAGACCAAGGTTCTGTGTAAAACAGGCTTGCTGCGGGGTTCCTCCATTCCTTCTGCAGATATTAATGCACACCTACTGTGTGCTGAGCCTGGGGGAGGGCAAATGCTTGGGATTTGGTAGGCAGAATGAATCTGTTCTAAGATTTTTGTGTTCAAACTCAGCCTGGATTCTAGGAGAACCAAAAGAGACTCAACCAATAAACAGCGAGGAACCTTTGAAGACAGCTGGAGAGGTAGCAGGCAGCCACGGCTCCATGGCCTGGGATAATGAAGATATGTGACTTAAATCAGGGCATAAGGGAGTTCTTAGAAAGACTTGGAATTGAAATAACAAAATAAAGCAAACAAGTTTTTAAAAAAAATTCTGAGAACAGGCATTAGAAATGAAAAATTATTCACTGCTTTGGGCGATTGATTGAGGTAAAGACCCATTTTGCAAAGTGAACTGTGTTATTTGTGACCCCAATAATATGGGCAGGATTGAAGAGGAAGTGAAAGATTGCAAGGCAGGAACATGAGTATAGACCCTGTTTTCAGAGAAGGTATGTAGAGAGAAAGGCAAGAATGGATACATGGTAGTAACTAGAGGCTACAGTCCAATATATATATATAAAATGAGGTCCATTGTACCATATAGTCTAAACTGGCTTGGTCTAAGATTGCTAGACAGATTAGGCTGGCCTTGAGCTCATAGAGACCTGCCTGTCTCAGTCTTCTGACCACTTGGATTAAATGTGTGTGTCACCACCTATGGCTTTATGATTCCTTTATTTTTTGTTTTATTATTTTATGTGTATGGGTGTTCTGCCTGTACTCCATGTGAGGGCATGGTGCTTTCAGAAGCCAGAGAGGGTGTAAGATCCCCTGAGTTTGGAGTGGCAGATGATTGTGAGCCACCATATTCGTGCTGGGAATCACACCCAGTTCCTCTGAAAAAAATCCATGCTCTTATCTGATGAGCCACCTCGCCAGCTTTATCATGCTCTTTCTTGTTATTTATAGGCTCTGAAGTTTGTTATTTCTAATGCTCTTTATGAATATGATGTTTGGACTTTCAGTTTGTACCATTTGCCCTTAGCCCCTTTGCCAGCTGGGATCTCAGGTTTGCAAAATGGCAGTTTTCTTAAGCAAGCACACTGAAGGAAAAATATAGCTATGCCATGCACTGCCGCTCCGCCCTCAGTCCAGCCCAAGTGAAGTAGTTCCCACTCTTACAAGGATCACACAATTTCCCACTTCTCTGATTGCCATTCAAACATTCCATACGCAAAGAAAAATCCAGCTTCCCCTTCTCAGAGTCTTCTCTGCCCTCTTCTGCCAGAGATTGTCTGGTTAAAAAGATCTCAGCGCTTTCTGGAGTTGTTCTTCTTACTGTGAGCAATGATTCCGTAAATCTTTTTCAATCTTTTATGGACCTGGCTAGATATAGACCTTCTCACTGCCCCCTCTGATACCATGGCTACGCTGGAGAGAGCTCCTCTTTAGTCAACTGCAGTAACACTACTTATTTTCATGTCATCCTCATTTTCAGTTCTCCACAAACAGGGGAAGAAACCTGTAGTTCTTTCCTAATATATGCTTAGAAAATAGCGACCACACTCACCTTGCTATTTCCACTCATTCTGCAGACGTTTTCTACAGCACACGCACCGATCATTTACTGATGCCCTTATACAAATATTCCTTATTATTTTGTATTTTTCCCACTAAAATCTAAGCACCAAGACAGATATTTTTAATCCTTTCTATATCTCTTGCAGATAGTTTGTGCTCTTTAAGTAAGTCTTAAATAGATAAATCCTGGGGCTAATATTATAATGAACTAAATCCTGGCAAGCCTATTGATGGGATCTATCAATAATTTCATCTGTACAGAAAGTTAGTAGTAGCAAGAGTTGAGAAAACGGCTGTAGAAAGTTGTACAAATATATTTGTTCACATGGACTTAGTTAAAAATTATCATATTTTGGGGTTCAATGGTATGTATTCTCATAGTTTATCAGAAAAAATTTAGAAGATGAGGTTGAATAAATAAGAACCGACTGCTGGTTCTCAACTCAGATGGGAAGGCTGCCATACTCTCCATTGTTCGAGAGGTATTGTTTGATTATTAAGGAATTCAATTTTTCTCCATGCATTTTCCTAACTAAATATTATTGTCTGACGTTATAAAGCAAATCCATCCTTTCCAAAACTATAAACATTATTATTTAATAGATTTGGACAGAAACAAAATCATTAGATGCCCTGCAGAAAGCAAAATTGGCTACACTAGGAAAATATTCCTCCAAATAAGATAAGAAAGTTGATTAGGAGAGAGTCTGAGGAAAGCAGTTTGTCATTTGATTGTGCGTGCATGTGTGTGTGTGTGTGTGTGTGTGTGCACTTGTATGTTTGCATGTGTGTGGGGTTGTGCTTGTATTTGTGTGTGTGTATGTGTGCTTGCAGGAGCCGTGTATGTCTGTGTGTGTCTCAATATGTCTATAATCATTTTCATTTTCTCTTGTCACAAACTCTGGAACAGTTGTGATCTGAGGTCAGAATGAAAGGAAGAAATGAAGTGAACATAATGAATTGCTTAGAGGAGATTACTCTACAGGTGAAGAGGAGCCCAGAAAATGGCAGGGAAGGGAATCTGAGGAAAAATCAAACAAAAAAGTCAGTCTCAAGCATAAATTTGGAGAAAACTTCCCATGCCCATAATGTCCTTCTGAGCAATAGGTTGTACGTTACCCCATGTTACTATGATAAATTATTCATTTCCAGTTCTGCGTGGGTAGCAGAGAAATGGCACCATTTTGACTCCCCACTGGCCCTCTTGCTTTTCTTCATGAGAAATGAGTGCTTCTCTCCTCTGCAAGTATCTTCCAATTACACGTGAGGCCATAAGCAAATGTCTGTACCTGACTGACAAACAGTATATATTCCTTTCTTTGAATTCAGAAGCTGTCATTTCTAGGTTTCCTTTGTGAGAAACAGTTCCCATAACAACATGAGAAACTGGACCTCTCAGGGACCTCCTGCAGAGCTCTGGAATCTTCCTTGCCTGGAAGACAGGGAGGAGACTGCCAGCAATCTTGCCCAGGCTCCCCTGTTGATGCACACTGATCTGGAAGCAGGCCAATCCCAGAATACCATGGGCAAATCCATTTCTCCCAGGTTGCTCTAAATTATGCAGCATCTCAAAAAGCGAAGCAATGTTTGCACATCTATCAACAAATGATTAAAAGAAGAAACTATTGTGAAACATTCTCACAGTGTGGGAGAAGAGATGCACATCTCAAGGCATTTAATTAATCACTGATACTGATAAATATTCTACATTTCATATGCATGTATATTTATACATGTATATGAAAATGCAGGTTTGTCTATTTGAATATGGGTGTGTTTCCTATGAAAGATTATTTATGTAAATTTTCTGAAGTATTTGTTTTAGGAAAAATTAATAACATCAGAATGTACAGAAAATCATTTCTTTTTACTGCATATTAGATATACAGTTCTCCTATCATATAAACTCTAGCAAGTATGTCTTAAAAGATATAGAAAGTTCCAATGATAAGCCACTGAATTGCACAGTAATACAAAGAAATATCTTTTTTTAAGGAATATCCTATTTTAATAATCCATTTGGTAGCTGCTGCTTAGTCATTTTGCTTTATGATTATTTATCCATTGTGATTAGTGAATACATTATCTCTAAATGACTATTAAAATTTACCTAGAGCCAAAGTGATTGGCTGCCACACAAAGCTTTCCCTGGAAGGTAAGGTTGCAACAATGGGTCACTTTCGCTTCGCATTATTTTATATTTCTAGACATGCTGTAATAGCCCAAATGATTCCATTATACAGGTATTTTTCATAATAATATTAAATTACCTTTACTTCTTCCATAAATTGTACATAGTGATTTGTGCTCTATCCATCCTCTTTCCCCCAGCTAGTTGAAATGAGAATTTGCCATGGGATTTTTAACCCCAGCTTTCCCAAAGGCATCATCCTATATGTGAAAAACAACAAACAATTGAACACGAGAGAACGTTCTTGTTAACTCAAGGTGGGACAAAAAAGGTTCTGCTAAATAGAAAGGATCCCCATTTATTCTCTTCTTTAATGTATTTATGTTGGTTTGACATGTTATGTTACAATAAATCATAAAGTCCGTGGTAGGATAAAATTTAAAGAATTCTAAATTTATACATTAAACCATTCCTTCCCCTAACATGAAGGGTGAATTAATGTAAATTGACCTTTATCCTCCTCTCTACACTGGGAGACAAAAGCATATCTTTCGTAAAATTATTAAAACACATATGGCTTTACTCGAATTTTTAGTTAAATTTGACAGGTGAGTTTGGCAACGGACTATTTTGAATCTAGACTCTACACGTTTTCTGGTGGTCAGTTACAGGTCAGTTACAGTTATTCATTTGCCCCTAGTCCAAAGGTCTGTAGGGATGGCTCAGCAGTTAAGAATGTGCAGAGATATGAGTCCAGGTCCCAGCACCCACATCTGGCATCACATAACCACCTATAACTGCAGCTTCAGCGGATTTGACGGTCTAATCTAGCCTCTGTGGGCACTTGGACCTGGGTACTTAAATTGCTCAAGCCTTGCATATGTACATACAATTAACAAATAAAAATAAATGCTGTATTTAGACTATTTTCCCAGAGGTATAGTGTTCTCAGCTCAGCACATCTAGAGGCAGATGGTGTCCTTTGCCCATTTGAGCTACAACCTTTCTTGCACATTGCAGATATATTTTTCTCCCAGGCTGCCAGTTTCTGAGAAGTCTTTTCATGCATATCCCATAGTTCCTCCATTGTGCAGAATCCCCATTAGATAGTTTCACTCTCCTTTCACTTAAATGAGTTCTTATTGGGAAGTTCAGCATCTGCATCTCCATACAGGAGGAATGGAAACTCTTTCCAGGTTTAGAAATGGGCATTTGTCCTGCAACCTCCCCTATTAAACATATCTCTGAATGTTATTAGTTTGTTTCATGCCAACTATCCTGTTTTGGTATTGTTTGCTTGTTAGTTTGCATATTGAGATATGGTTTTGCTATGACACGCTAGCTGGTCTAGTGATTGCTGTGTAGTCCAGGCTGCCCTTCAAGTCTCTGCAGCACCCCCCCACCCCGCCAGCCTCAGTCTTTTGAGCACTGGGCTCTTTGAAATTTCTTTTCTTTATTAAAAATGTTTAACGATTTGCATTTATCTAATGTGTATTGGTGTTTTACCTGCACATTGTCTGTATGCTATGCACATGCAGTGACAGCAGAGGCCAGAAGAGCAGCTTGGATCTCAGGGAATTGAAGTTGCAAATGACTATGAGGCAGTGTTGGTGCTTGGAACCTAACCTGGGTCCTCTGCTAAAGCAGCAATTGCTCTTAGCCACTGAGCCATGTCTCCAGTGCCCGTCATTCTCACCTTTGGCATTTAAATGGCAACTGTATTTGGAGCTAATTGCTGTCTATAAGGCTAATTTATTTTATCTTTTTTACATCCATGTAGGTTCCTTAGTGTAGGTTCTTACATATAAGGTAAAATAAAGAATTTGAAATTGCTTGCATTCTGTGGTCATTGAATAATTTCACTTTTAGCATAGCGTACTGAAGGATGTTCAAGGATTCACAACACACACTGATGAGTACGAGTGGTCAATGGAGCCAGGATTACCTTAAACATGTGTGTTGATTTCAGTTGTCATTGCCAAAACGTCCTGACCTATCTCACTAAGGGATTCATTACAGATTCTTACTGGAGGCATTTAGAACTGTGGTTTTGGAAAAAAATGTCTACTCTTACATTGTATTTATATTTTTCCCTTCTAAGGCCCTATCACTCTGGTCTGGATTTTGTTTTCTGTGTCTGAAAATGATTTAACTAGGTCTACTACCTGTAGCATAAATGAGTCAGAACAAAGATGCTTGCTTTGACCATGCTATTTACTGCTTTGGACACCTGACTTAGAGGTCAATTCTACAGTCAACACTAGGGTAAATAATTGCTATGAAGTTATGGAGTTTCTTTTGTTTTTAAAAGATCATCTCAATTTTTTTATTTTTTAGTTCACCTTTACTGTTGTCTTAGAGAAGTGGTTCTCAACATGTGAGGCGTGACTCTTTCGGCAGACCTCTAACTCCAAAAGTATTATGTTACGATTCATAACAGTAGCAATATTACAATTACAGGATGGCAATGAAAATAATTTTATGGCTGGGGGTCACCACAGCATGAGGAACTGTAATAAGGGGTTGCAGCATTAGGAAGGTTGAGAGCCACTGCCTTGGAGCCTCTTGGATCACAAGAGCCATTCATTCCCTTGGTGAGCTCATTTCCCAAGGATTCAAGCGTTTTCTACAAGATGATGACCCTCAGGTTCTTTCTCTGGCACTGCACTTCTTTGTGTTTCACCCCAAATCTAAATGTCCCTGCAACATCTTTATCCATCCCTTGGGTGTTGCTACAAATCCAATATTGAGTTTTGATTTTCATGTGGTGGGAATTCACCCTTAGGTGTGTCTCAGCAATTAGCATGAAGTTTCATCTAGTGGCTTTGGAAAAGATGGTTTGGTTTTATTGTGGCCTCTTATTCTTCATAGCCCATATTGTATGCATTAGGAAATATACAGTCTGTGTACTTTATGTCATGGCTACTACTGCACCCAAATCCATGATTTTATCATTCTTGTAGTCAAATGGTATCACTAGAAGTCTGGACTAGCATGAACTGAATTCTATAACAGGCTCTTCTAGACCAACCAGGGATACACCTACACTTCACAAACTTCTTTTCTGATGATGGCAGGCTTGTTTCTTGGACCTTGTTCTTTAATCATTTATCACTTTAAAATATTTATTTATTCTTTGAGGATTTCATCAGTATGTACAATGTATCTTGGTCTTATCCATCCCATTCCTCTCTCCGTATACAAGTACACCAGTCATTCTCAAATCTCAAAGCAGTGTGTCTCCTTGGATATTTTGCAGTATATTACTATTTCTGAACTTTAAACTAGTCATTAACATTTAAGTTAGGAAAGTAAGGCAAGCTGATGTTGGACATCAAGACAATGCAATATTTTTTCCTCTTCTTATCTCATTCCTAAATTCCAGAAACTATAAGTTCTAATGTTGAAAATTCTCTTGAAATAATTGCTCATGTTGAAAATGTTATTACAGCCTCATCATAGAGCTGTTAACTTCCTTTGTAATGGCACTAAATGCTTAGAAATGTACCGCCTTGGCCATTTGTTCCTTCTTGATCTTGTACAATGCAATGTTTATAAAACAATCACAGTATCTTTCACATTAAAGCTTTGCATTTCCTAGATACAATGACATAAATAGTGAGAAAAGTTGTAAAGGATACTTGTTAAGCAGTGTCTTTATTATAATGCAGTCACATCTCATTGCACTCAGAAAGAATTTAAGCATGCTTTTCAGTAAATTTATTTGTGTGCCCTCAACAGCACCCCACATCATGCCAATATACTACTCAGCTGATTTATAGCAACCATACCCATCTGCCTTTTTAAGAAACCATTTAATTTTAAAAATTACATGTATGGAGTTTTTGTCCTTGACCTTGCTACAAATATTACTGAAAAATCAAGCTAAAAACTCTCCAAAATCCCATAAATTACCTCAGTCCTACAGCTTACATCACCCTGACTCCTTCTTGACAGCTAAATTAATTTTCCAAAGTCCCATGGAGTTATCCTTAGCCATTCATTATCTCAGGAGCATAGCAAAGCACTTTATAGGCATTTGCCAACCTATCCTTTTAATTGTCTCCTAATGATGAATCGGCCTTGAGCGGTTCCGTGTTCTACCCCTGTTCCTTCACTGACTCCCGTTTCTCCTGGTGAGCACTACTCTCTCCTCCAGGAAACTCATAGAGGATCAGCGACAAAGGCATCTTAGTAATTCTCCCCAATTTCTAAAGCCAGGCCTTCCTTCTGCACAAATTCTAACATTATCACATTGGTCAATAGCTCACTATGACTTTCTGCTTCACATTTTCTCTATTTGCAGTTGTACCTATTTAGCAGAAAATAGTGGACTTTGTTCTCACGTTTCACCTCACCATGCAGTCCTTGCAATAACTACTTCCTGTCTCAAACTCAGGCTTTGGCTTTCCCCCTCCTGGCCTAACTTGGGGTTCTCTATGCTCATTGTTTATTTTTCCTTCATTATGGAGCTAATGTTTAAGACATTTTGAAAATACAAACCATGACATCACTGTGTCCATGCAGAAAAGCAGAGCTCACATTTAATGCGTCTACATGATTCATTATTGTTTACATGGGTACTGGATGACTGAAAGAAACATGAATATGAAATAATCCACAGATACTAATAGCAAGAAAATCTATCACCTGGTCTTGCTGGGGAAGAAAGGGTGAAAGATAGTTTACTATGACCTCAGATGGAGGAAGTCCATAGAACTGGACTAGAGTTCTATGAGGTGAAGGTATTCTTTTGTTGCTGGTGGCCCCAAAGAATGAATGGATCTGCAGTGTGCGAAATAGTTGTGGATTGAATCAGGTCATGCTGTCACAGTCATGGGTCACTGTTGTCATAATTCTAACAATAAACAGAAGCTAGTAGGAAAGAGGTCCCTTTTCTTCTTTCTAGTCATCTGTTCATGCATTATCAAAATCTAACAAAAAGTCTATGGCAGAGAACAAGTCATTTCTCCACTTCCACATGACAGAGTAGAAGATAGGAAGATCCACTGGAAATCAAGAGATAATGACTTCAAGGATTAATACCCACAAAACTAAATTAGTATGGAACATCCCATACTACTTGCATTATTCAATTTTTCATATACCCATTTCTCTACCTGCCAAGTTCCCTTTGTTCTGTGGCCACCTTTTGAGTATTTTGTATGATGTCTTCTTTATGCTCTGTAATTTCATTTACCTTTCCAATTCTACATGTAAAAAGATACATGAGTTAGTGGACTTTAGTAGCTTATAGCATAGCCAATGTAACACAGGAACATGTGTTCTATCTCTAAATTGTGTCCGACTACTTTGGAGCTGTGGACCTCCGGAATAGGAGCAGATATAGCCAATCATTTACTTGCAGGGTCTGGCTCAAAAGCAATGGCCCACTTGCTATGGTGACTAGAAAAACACAAGTGATGCGTATTTATTATTCCAGAATCACTGGTCAAAACTGTCTTGTGGAGTAACTCATTTGCCAGAAAAATTATGAAGAGTCATCTGTGTCTCCTAGGAGGATGGAGAAGGATCAAAGGGTGCTGAGAATCAAAGGAGACTCTGTTACACTCTCTACCTGTAATTATCTCAGTCAGAAAAAATAAACTAACAATAACACACATAGAGAACTAGAATAATCTGCATTATATTGTTATTACACCACTCTTTCTTCTGTGCTACTAGAGAAGGTTTTGTGGATGACCACAGCAGGGGAACATTTCATTTCCTTGATGCATTTCCATAGGCATTACTGAGTTAAAAATATGCCAGCAAATAGATGGCATATCTGCAGAATGAGACTTAACCTAGCTGTGAAAATACTGATTTATAATATGTTTTTAAAAGTGAACATCCTGCCATTTGTGCTTTTCCTCTATAGTTAGATAGTGAGAAGGCTGCCACAATAGGAAAGCATTATAATCAGCTTGGATTGTGTCATCCTGGAGGCATTTCACTCAATAGTCTATTTCAATGCTTTTCATTAACTCTTATCGCTGTAATCTGTCATTATTCATCTACATAAGACGTTATTACCTACATTATCATACCCACAAGTGAATAAAGAAAGAAACATGTCAATGTTGTAGTGCTGAGCATTAATAGTTATTTCTTATTAGGAATGAGGCTTTGTCTAATAGGCACAATGTAGTTTCAGCCTGGGATGCAAGAGAATCAAACAGGATGTGAAATAAAAAAAAAAATCTTAAAGAGATTGGTTAGAAAGAAAGACTCAAAATCATTCCGTGGAGCACAAAGTAAGAGTCATAAAGATGGTCTCCTGACCTCTACTAAGCCACTTTCCCACGGGCTTCCGTACCACTGCTGCTGGGAAGTCCCTCCACCTCGCTGCCAGGTGGAGCTTGTTCCATTTGTCTAAGGGCTCTGTCTCCTCCTCTCACACCCCATAGCAACACCTCTGCAATTCCTGTTGCTAGCACCTTCAGTATATGCCACAGTCTCACAGTCTGCGGCCCTCCCACTACTAACTCTGCTGCCCAGACGATTACCACTGCATCTGAATTGCTCTTTCATAACAGACTCATAACCCTGTTGTCTTTCTTGCCATGGTAGCCTGATCTTTCCTTCCAAAGAAACCTGCCCATCTTCGCTGACTACAGTGTGAAAGCTTCATCCCAAGCCTTCGTGGTCATGGCTGGTCATCCCCTCTGTGGCCTCTTGATTCCCTCCCTTCCCCCTTCCATTCTGCTTACTGCTTGCTTGCCTTTCTCTTGGACATGTCCTTGATCATTATCAGGTCTCCCTGAGGCTTCTCATCAGTCTTTGCTTACTACTGAATATCCTTTCATTTTTTTCAGATCTGTGTTTCCTATTTAAGCCTTGTTTATTTGTCTGTTTTTAAGTACATATACCACCACCACCTTCAAACCTTTAACCCGCAATCCATCTTCAGTAGGATAAAGTTCCTTGATAACAGAAGACTTTCCACTTTGTCTGAACTCTCCCCTCAGTGCTTAGAGCAGTAACTGACAGCAGATACTGATTTACTATATTATTCAAAATATTGGTGGTAAAAAAATTCAAGAGCCCCTTTAATAGCATTCAGTATAAGGTGCTGGTCAAACACATCATCATTGAAGATGATAATTACACACAACTGCTGGATTTACTTTCACTAGAAGCTGTGTGTGGTGAAATGCATGTTCTCAGTTAGTTTATATAACAGCCCACCGGGGCCATTGCTTTTGTTATACTAATCATGGTGAGGTTTATCAAGTCTCAGAGATGAGCATGATGTTAAATCTATAACTTGAAGTGAAGTTAGTGCAGGGCTAGACGTAAAACAAATTTTATAATTGGATCTGTTTTTAACGCCTCAACCTGGATACCTCTCTTGGTATGTTCTCTTCCAGTCTGGTGAAAATAGATTCACGCAACTTCTATGGAAGCCTGAGATTTATCAATCTTGCCTCATCTCTTAGTTAGCTTCAGCTGTCAGTTAACATGGCCCAGATTTATCTGAGAGAGCTTTGGCTGAGGAATTGTTAGTTGATACAGAAGACCCTAGCACACTCTGTCAGTAACTTCCTTAAGTAGGTGGACATGGGCTGTATAAAATAGTTAGTTGAGTAAGCTAAAAAGCAGTTTTGTTCTACAGTCCCTACATTAGCTCCTGCTTAATTTCTTGACCTAACTTGCCTCAGTGATAGACTGTGATCAGGAAGCATAATTCAAGTGAACCCTGAGTTCACTAAAGTTGGATTTGTTTTATCACAGTAGCAAAGATGGTTTGTTTAGGACTCTGATGTTTTGAAATAGACAAAAAGTTTTGCTCTAATGGGAACAAATAGGTTATGCTAGGATTAAAAATAGCCATTGTTCAAAACTACTCATTAAATAAATGAAATGAATCTCAAAGAGTGGGGTAATATAGCCTATACATATATACAAATACATGGAAAATCTTTTTTCTTTCCAAAATAAATATAGAATGCATAAAAACAGTAAAGACATAACCAAATATAAAACATGGGCAAACTACATGCATACTAGATACACATTTTACAAACTCAAATGGCTAGTATATAAATAAAATGTTACTCGGTGTCTTAGCAGTCAAGTAAATGGAGTTAAATCCACAGGAGGTACCTGTACACTAAGCATAATGACAAGTTATATAAAGCAAGAAATTAGTTTGGGTGGCAGAGGCAGGCGGATCTCTGTGAGTTCGAGGCCAGCCTGATCTATACAGAACAGGCTCCAAAGCTACAAAGAAACCCTGTCTCAAAAAACCAAATAAATAAATAAAGCGAGAAATTATTAAATATTGATATTGAGCTAGGATCTCTTGCATACAAGGCTAGTGGTATCATAAACTATACAGTGTCTCTGGATAACTGTTCATTAGTAGTTACTGAATCCACCATGCACATGACTACACACGAACAGAGCAACTACACATCTAAGAGGATATGAGGTAGGAATGCTTACATATGTTCATACAAGGAAGCGCTATTTTCATATAAGTCAGAAGAGGGATACTCTCCAAATACTTCAGACCTTTATGATGGTTAAGTAAATGGGCATTCTGGTATACTCTCAAACAGAGCATGTGAGAACAAGATTTCACAATTCACAGTTACCCTGTGTGTGTGACTCATAAACATAATGGTGTGTGCAGGAAGCCAGGCACAGACAAGAGGTTACAAGGGTGGCTTCTAGCATGCTTGTGCCGCTTTCCTTCTAAATTTAAACATGCTTACCTTATATCTGCTTAGGTCATGTTCTCTTAAAGTTAAACAAAGGCAAAGGCCAAAAAGAATCTTTCCTCTCTGAAGTAGATCATCCTGTCAAATGTCATTCTGCATATCTAGTTTATATACTTGCGGCAAAATTAAAAATCTACCGCAAATGTATAAGCATCTTACGGCAGCATGCTTGAAAGCAGGAATATAAAATGGGCATATTTCACAAGTGGAATTCTGGTAAAAGACAATACATTTTGTAGTATTCACCATTTTAGTTATAGCAAAATCCATTGTAATGCAAAGGATAGGTAGGTATAGGTATTAGAATCCAAAAGCCAAATCATTTTTTGATTTTGCTTACTTCCTATCTCATGGAGAATAATGTCCTTCCACGCTATTAGTGGTCTTTTATCTGCTACGTCATAGTTTTCTACCTGGTGGTGGTGTAATTTATTTTCGTGCGGGAAGAACTAGTTTGGGACTCCAGGCGAAGATGAAACAGACATTTCTGCAGACAATACCTGGTACTATACAGAGATGGTTAAAAAAATTCTCAATGTTTTCTGTCTCTCTTGTTAAACACATAAAGCAGTTCTTCTAAAATAACCCCAGATAATTTCTGCTTTCTCTGACTTCCCTTAAATCTTCTGTAGGTTGGTTAAGCTGACATGTTTTTCCCTCCTCTGGAAAAGACTAGAAAGCTGCTGGTGTTTGTGGGCCCTGCAGCCTCCGGATTGAGTGAGAAGCTGTACAGCCTGCCAAGAGCATTAGAGTAAGCACAAAGGCTCGGAAAGACCGAGGTGACGGTTCAGTTAGACCTAGCAGCTACTGTCCTCTCTGTCCATCACCAGCACCAATAAGGGAAGTGATCTGGACTCCTGGCATGCCACTGTCCTGACTGAGGGTGGACGCTATTCTGGTGGCTACATTAGCCAGGGCTGCAGATTTCAATCTACGCTTAACTTTTTATCTATCCCTCTCTGCCTGTGCCAGTTTCCCCAATGTTTCTCGACATCACATTAACTCCCCTCCCAGTACAATAATCGACTCCAATCTGCTATTATCACGGAAATAGAAGAGGTAAAGTGCCTGTAATAGGATCCAAATCAAATCACTTTCACTTCAGCCGGCTTTTGCTGTGAAGCCAAGGATTCCCCAGGGAGATTCAATACAGAGAAACACCTGCAGACACAGGCTGAGGCCTAGAGAGGAGATGGAACAAGACAGGCTCTGCTTGCCTGTAGAATCTCCTTAGCTACAAGATGGTCACCAAAGGAATAATGACCTCAGGCAGGCTCTGATAAACTTGTGACTCAAAGCCAACCCGAGGTCTGCCTCTCCTGCACTTCACCCATCCTGAAGCCATGTTGACTCAGTTTGCCACGCACAGCACCAGGAAGACGACTGTGCTTGTGCTTTCTTCCCTAAGGTATCTGCTGGGAGCTGCTTTGGTGATTTTCTGCTTGTTTTTGAGCAGTCTAGCCGCAAAGAAAAACTTACTCATGTGTATTACTAACTCTTAAGAAATTTAAAAACAAAAACAAAAACAAAACCAATTGAATTGTTTTTGTTTCCTGGCTAGGCTGAGGTCTGAAAAAAACTAGTGAAAATTTCCTTTGGATGTTACAAAGATCACACACTTTGTAACTCTCTATTTTCCAAATGGTTGTGAGTTAAAGAGATTTAAAGTAAATTGGCTGCTACATACAAGCCCATCGGTTTCCACGCACTTCGTAGGCGGTCTGCATGTCCACTAGGCTCAGACAGCAGTGTTAAATACATTGAGCATCATACATAACTTCTCAGGCAGGCTCAGAATCTGACATAGTCTTGGCAAGAAACCCTTACAACTGATGTTTGCCTGTCTGCCAGGGTCTTAGGATTTAAGCTACCCACACTAATTGATGGTTTCGGTACGGGAGTTATCAGATAAGCAAAAAGAGCAATTGTGTTCTTCATTTCACAGGCCCTCTTAAGACATGATGGGAGAATTTCCAAAGCAAATGATTCACGGGGAATACCCTTCAGCAGAAGTCTCTGCCAGTATGCTTCTCTGTAGATTTGCCCTTGAACTCCATTTGTAAAGTCAGGATGCTGAGTTTATATTAAAGGGGTCCTTTACCAGTCACACCATTTTGACCACTGTCTTGAGCTCTTTTATTTCTTGCTATTCTTGTCAATGGAATGATTTTCTTACATTGCAAGAGCATAACATGAGGAGTTGATCTGGAAAATTTTTATTATCTAAAAGTTGTTATATGTGAGAAGAATTACAGATTTCCTAAAAATATTATAGGGACAAAATTCAAGAGGAAAAGAATGCTTACAAGAGGTTGGCATGAGGAAGAAGGAAGACAGAGAAACAGATGGCCCGTATGTACAAGCTTATACTTGGATGGGAGAAGTAAGATTTGGTTTGCCTTTGCAGGGCAGGGTAGTATTAGTTTGTGTGTGCAGTATGCAAAGGTGTATGCGTGTCCCATGTATGTTGGGTGCACACATGTGTTTAGGTATGCATGCACATATATGAGTGTATATATGTAGGCTGGCGGATTGCAGCAGGTGCCCTCCTCAGTTGCTCTCACCTTGTATGAGAGAGACACCGTCTGTCTTCTGAACCCAGAGCTTGCTTATTCTGCTAGTCCAGGTAGCAGCTTGTCTGAGGGATCGTGTGCCTTTGCTGGTATGGAAGGGGGGGCCACCACGCTCACTCTGCATTTATGTGGCTGCTTGAAATCTAAGCTATAGTCTTCATGATTACATAGCAAAAGCTTTCCCTGCTGCATCAGTTCCCCAGTTCCAGTAGTGCATATTTCAAACTTTCCAGCAAATACTTAGTAAAACATTTTACCATGAAGAAAAGGCCAATACTTGGGGTGATAATTATTTAGTAAGTGTACTGATTTGAACATTGCACAGCTCATCGGTGCACATAACCATAACAGTGTCCCTCATAAATTTAGACATGTATTATGTATCAATTGTAAATGAAGTAAACCCCCAAATTAACATTAGACTATTATAAAAATAAAATGAGACCAAAATTAAAATTAGTAAAACCATCAACACTTGTTTTGCACCTGAATCTAAAACGATCAAAAAAAGATATGTGATTTGAAAGATGGGCCATTTCCTGGGAGAGGTTCTGCCTGATGGTCAGACAATGCCATGTAATTAAAACCACTGTAGCAGGTGTTAGGCATTGTGCATTTGTGATTAGCATTAGTGGGGACAGTGTTCTGGCATTTCTGTCTGTGTATTCTATGAGTATTGATGTGCAAGTGTGAGGGAGACACATATGCATAGGTGTGTGCATGTGTGTGGAGACCACACAGAGGTCAGTACCGAGTTTCTTCTCCAGCCGTGCTCTACTTTCTGAGACCCTTCTCTTACACAATCAGGAGTCCATCAATTTGTCCAGTCTTGCCTATCCAGCGAGCTTCAGGGAGCATTCTTTCCACCTGCAAAATACAGGGAAATTAGATGTGTGCCATTGCTTTCTAGTTTCCTGCTAGGAATCCACAATCAGGTCCTCTTGACAAACACTCCGTCAACAGAGCCATCCACCCATGTTAGGGACCAGCTCTTTCTTCATACCACAATCATAGCTCCTGCCTAGGACTGGAGGGAAACACCTTCCAGGCAAAACTGAAAGAAACCTTGTGGTTCAAGAAACCTGGGTAAGAAGAGACAAAGAAGCATTCCCGGGACCAACACTTCGGCAACCCTCTAGGGTTGAAGCCATTAGTAGGATTTATGCCTAGACAGCTGCATGATCTCAGACCCCGTAAATTACAGGATACATCTCAGAAAAAAAAATGGTTTGGGGATGAATGTGGATATCAGGGAAATAGTTGATCGCTGTTAACCTTCCAAGCCTGTTCCCTTCAGAGGCCCCAGGGCACTCCATTTCTATTTCAGAATCCCCCCTGCTATGTCCTTCCAGATAACAAGAGAATGTTCTGTGAACAGGGCAAGGTCAGAGCCATGATGAAGGGTGATGTAGTCATACATCACATGAATGGCTACGTGAGACAAGTCTGATTTCACACAGTCTGTTCGTTGCAATGGGCTATCGTTATCTATGTAACAAACTCTGTTTAATTATATTGAAAGAAGGCTCACACACATACTTGGGGCATATAAAAATTACATGTCCTCACAAGGGGTTTGAAAAATAAAATTATTTAATTCTTTACTGCAATAAAACCTGTTGATCTTTTTTATGAAATTATCATTTTTCTTTACTCTTGAGAATTTCACACTCATATACAATGAAAATTGGTTGTACCCACCCCATACTTTCACCCTTCAAGATCCCCCATATTTTTCCAACATGTCCTGATCTCAACCTCATGTCCCTTCTCCTTTAATTTTGGTAAGCAGTTTTGTGCAATGACTGCCACCCATTTGCGAATGGGTAGGGGGTCATCTCACGAGATCACAGGAAGCATGCTCAACAAAGAGATGACTATTCCTTCCCCAGGAGATGCCAACCACCAATAGCACCTCAGTAAGGGCCTGAATTTTGGCTGACATGTTCATGTACAGGTCTTGTACAGGTAACCACAGCAACTGTGAGCTCATGACGGTCATATCGTACCAAGCAGACAGCAAGCATTTCACCGCACTCCTTGTTAGCCTTTAGCCTTTGCTTTTTGCGTTCTTTCTGCCTCATCTTCCATGGCATTCCCTGAGCCTTAGTCGGTAAGGGAACGGTGGTTGACAAAGCTGTCCCATTTAGAGAAAGCGTTAAGTTGTTTGTTCTGGCACTTCAGTCAGTTTTACATCACTGCATTGACTGCTGTCGGTTGCAGAAGGAAGGCTTCTCTGCTCAAGACTGGAAACAGCCCAGGCGCACGGGTATAAATATAAATATTTAGAAGGTAATTTGATAGTATGGCCATTTTGCAAAATAGCAATATCTGATTCTACCTTAGGACCTGTGATCTTCCCAGCTACAGGCTCTTGACCAGGATTAAAGTAGCAGGGATGATACTCCCTGTGATGGAAAAGGCCTCAGGTCCAATGAGAAAGCAGTTAGTTATCTCATTGCAGTCATGCTACTAGCCCAGCCTGCCTATTCCGCAATAGACCTTATAAGCACTAAATGGTGGTATTGTGTGGAATGTAGGGTCTAGCACTGGGTAAGACCATTGGTGTATTTTCTCAGCTAAATGGTTTGCACCATGCCTAATGACCTTATGAAAGATAGAGAGCAGGCAGGAAATTTCCTGTTTGGTTTGAGTTTGATTTTTCTTGTATGTCCTGTAGGTGGGTCTTATTGTATATCTGTATTTCATACTGAAGGACAATGGAAGTAGACTATACCGTTTCAAAGACCTCTGGAGTCTCCCTGACCCATAACTTGTAAGGACATATTCCATGCCTTGTACTGTTGTTTTCATTTAATAGCTCATATTGAACATTTTGACGTAAAAATCATATATGTGATTGGAATCAAAAAGACTTAAAAATATGACTGCAAATCAAAGCCAAAATAAAGTGCAAACCCCATGTATGTGCAGTGCTCAGAGATCTTGTGTAGAGAGGGGTGTCTGCAGCATGAGGTGTGTCCTGGTATCTACACCATAGTCATCCCAGGCTAGGGAGAGAGAGGGAAATAAATGTTTTCATAGATGGGATCTTGTGAGGCAAAAAGTCAGAAGACAAGAGCTGAACTTGTCCAGAAGAGCAGTGGAATGTCTCAGAAGAGGGGAGGCTTATAAGGGACAAAGAAGAGTAGAAGGCCATCCAATAGCATGAGAAGAACAGTTCTGGACAGAACAAACAGCAGCTAGAAGGTTGTAGGGGCAAGAAGAAGGCTGAGACAAGAATGTTCTACGTATTGTCCCTGCTCAGTCTATCAAAATGCCTCCACTAGAGCTGGGTATTCTCTCACATGGCTGTGATCCCATTACTCTATAAGTAGATATAGAAGGATTGTAAGTTTAGAAAGGATGGTCTGCATAGGGAGACTCAAAGAAAAACAAATCAAACAAAAAAGTGCATGTCCCAATGCAAATCCATATATTTATTTTACAAGAACTAACTTTAATTTTTAATTTATGGATGCATAGACTAGAATCCAACAGAGTCCCTTAAACAAACATTCACTTACAACAAGTGGGGGGATATAGGGAGAAAGTGTGGGGAGTGACAGCTGGAATTGGGGAGCACTGGGCGGTGTGAAAACCTAGTGCAGCAGATACTTTCTGGAATCTCTGTGGGTTACCCTTGGGAAGACTTTAGTAATGGAGGATACAGAGTTTGACGGGTCATCTTTTGTAGCTAGGCAACCTTTCCAGTGCTGGGACTAGGTTGTTACATTCGGCTGAGTTGTTGTTTGAGGATAATATCCACACAGTTGATTGGATGAATTTAGAGAGGTTGAACTAGTGCCTTAATTAAGCCTTACTTTCTAGTCTCTTTGGTACATGATGATGCTCTGCATGTATAGGAAGAGAAATCTAGATACCAATCCAGCCACCCAAACCTCGACCTACAATCTATCCTGCCTGCAAGGTGTGCTGGGGCAATGGTGGCACAGGACTTGTGGGAGGAACAGACAAATGTTTGCTTTAACTTGAGACTCACACCATGAGAGGGAGCCCATGCCCTACACTGCCTGGATGGCCAGAGACTGGATAGCCCAAAGACCTAGGCTATCCACCTGGGCTAAAAAGACGTGCATAAAAAAAATCAATGAAATGATTCCTGATAATATTCTGCTATACTAATAAGTCTGTGCCTTGCCCAGTAATCATCAGAGAAGAATCCTCTCGCAGGAGATGTGAGGGGGTGCAGAGACTCACAGCCAGGCATTATGCAGAGATTCTATATTGGGGATCTCCATCAGATCCTTCCCCCTGAAGATTCGGGAATCTCCTGAAATTAGGGGGAGGAAAGATCACAGTAGTCAGAAGGGGAGCATGGCTTACCAAATCAACTAAGCAAGAGACTTACACACAGAGACTTACACTTCACAGAGACTGAAGTGGCTAGCATGGGCCTTCAAGGGTCTGCACCAGATCCTCTGTGTATCTGTTATTGCTGTTACCTTGATGGTTTGCGGTACTCCTAACAGTAGGTGTGGATATCTATCTGGATCATTGGCCTGCTCTTGAGACTCCTTTCTTTCTATTGCACTGCCTTGTCCAGCCTCAGTATGAAATTGTCAACTTGTCTTATTGCATTTTTTTGTCCTGTTTGGCTGTCATCTCTCAGAGGCCTGCTCTTTTCTGAAGAGAAAACAGAGAGGGGGTGGATCTTGGGGAGATGGGAGGTTCAGGGGAGCTGTGAGGAGTCCAGGAGGGGAAGCTGTGGCCAGGAACTATTGTATGAGGGAAGAATCTATTTTCAATAAAAAAAAACAGTTTAACACGTTTTATGATATTTCCATGTTAGATACTCTAATGCATGAAATCATATTTCAAATTGGAAAATCATTATCACAAAGAAATTTAATAATTTTTGTATGGTTTGGTGTTTCTCAGGCTTCGTAGTTGTTCAGTTTTCCACGATGAGGGAAAAGAGAGTTTCGGTGATGCTCTGTTTTTCTTTGTTTTTGGATTGATTTCCACGATCCAGATGGTAGCACATCTGTTTTCTTAGCTTGTAGTTGGCCCCCTTCCTTCTATATTCTCACAGGACCATTATTCTATCTGTGACTCCCTCCTGTTTTTCTCCTACATGAACATCAGCAACACTGGGGTAGAGTCCATCCTAATGACTTTATTGAATCTTAATCACACATTTACATCTTCAGTTATACTCACAATTGGGGCTAAGGCTTCCTTACACTTAAGGGGTTATAGAGTTCCATCCAGAAATACCCCATTTTTCATTTCTTTGCTATAGCAAAGTATCCTTGTGATCATCACAGCCAGCTTGTCTTTGGAAATATGCACATATTTACTTCTGTTACAACCATGTTTCAAGTATGTGCAGGCCCATCATGTCCCCATTCTAAATAAACAGAAGAAAAGGGAAAGAGTGTAGGGACTTTCCCCTAGTACAATTACTATTCCTATTGAATGGCAGCATTCAGAACATATCAAGTGAGCCAGAAGCCATGATACTCTATTTCTTAGTCATGTCCCCAGGAAAGCTGCTCAGAAGTCTGGTTCACTCAATGTAAGAAGTTCACATGAACACTTATGAACCTTGTAGTCTGATTTGCTTGAGTCTTGCTGCAATTATTTTCTTCTCTTCCATTTTGGTATAAAATATGGTAGTTTTTTACACTTTTGTGCATCTGTGTGTACTTTCAACATGATAGGCTTTTTTCTAAAGTGGGTTCAACCATAGGATATGGTTGTGGCCTTTTATACGGAATTATGGGAGTTAATTCTGGTGCCACTAGAGAGAAAATAAGCAATGATCTGTGGTCTTTAACTAATATGAATTTGTACCAAGGTTGCTAGAGACAGAAACCACAGTGCCTCTTACTCCGACGGCAAATTCAGGATTATTCACCTAGAAACATCACAGTGCTTTGGGATCCATTCTAAAGCCCTGGGGCTTTCCATAAATATATTAGGAAAACTGCCATTAGATATGAACATTGTCGCTGGCATCGCCTTAGTGCTGCTTCAGTTGTAACCAAAGAAGTGAAGTCAACTACCCACTAATTAGAAGATGCATGTATGGTGTAAACCACACCACACTGATGTTTGTTTACAATTAAATGTGGCTAGTGATCATACTGAGTTATTGTCATAAAATGACTAATCTCCTCATTTCTCAGCAGGGAAAATTTATTTTAGAGTAGTTTTAAGGACTTCAGACCAAGGTCTACTATAGCATTATTCCCTTAGACATTGTAAAGATTTGTCACTTGTATTAGTTTAATAAAACACTGATTGAACAGTAGTCATGCAGGAAGTATAGGTGGGGCAACCAGACTAAAAGACTTCTGGGAAGAAGAAAGACAGAGAGACGCAGTCACCAGTCAGATGCAGAGGAAGTAAGATAAAACACCTTACTGAGAAAAAGTTCCAAGCCACATGACTAAACATACACAAGAAATATAAGTTAATTTAAGTTGTAAGAGCTAGTTAATTATAAGCCTGAGCTAATAGGTCAAACAGTTTATAATTAATATAAGCCTCTATGTGTTTCTTTGGGATTGAAAGGCTGTGGGACCAGGCAGGACCGAAACTTCTGTCTACAATGGTCAGTTTCTTAGTTGCTTTTAACTCTGTGGTGGGGTAATATAACCTGGTGGAATGATGGGAAAGAAAGTTTATTGCTTCAATGGCTGACTGGAAATACAGTTCTAGAAAGAAAGGGATGAATCCCCAATATCATCTTCAAGGGCATACCTTTAACTGGATGTCATCTCACCAGGCTCCACCTCTTAAAGCCCCATTTCCCAGTGGTGCTAGCCTACAGACAAAGCCTTCAAGAGATGGACCACCAGAGGACTTTGTATATAAATTTCTCATACCACTATACAGTTATAAGCATCAAAGCAATGGGCAAATAACAGTCATACAGCCTGATCTTCAAGTGTTCTCTCTTCTTACTGCCCCATGCTCCCTTTCCTCTTTTTCCCTCTTCATATCTCCTTTCATTTTCCATTCAATCTTTTCCAGTATTTCTATTGCTTCTTCTTGAAGTGATATATTTTATTAAATCTTTGAGATCTTTTACACACATACAAAATATTTTGTAATAATCACTCCCAAATTGTTCCCCTAGCTCCTCCCAGATCTCTTTCCCATTTCCACACCACCTCCCAATTTTTAAATTTCTTTTGTAAAAAAAATAATTTATACAGTCCAATTAGCGCTGTACATTTACTCAACGGGTATAAGATCATTCAGTGGAGTCTGGACAACCTACCACAAGCCACCTTAAATAAAACTGATTCCTCAAATTTAAACAATCACCATTCCAGATGCTATTAACTGCCAATAGCTCCTCGGGTGTGAGTGGCAAGGAGTGGGAATCAAGTATTGTATTTCATGCTGTAATGTGGACTCCTTTGATCTTACACTGGCCTACCTGGGCTCTGGTTCTTACAGTCTTTCTGCCCATTCCTCGGCAATGATCCTTAAGCCTGTGAGGAAGGGGTGTGATGTAGATAGTCCATTTGTGTATGAGTCTTCCACTGATATTGATGCTATGCACTTTCAGCAGTTATAAGAATCTCTGGTTACCACTATCTCCCACCCAAAGGAATTCCCTGATGAGGTCTGAGAGCTGCAGTAACCTGCAGGGAGCAGACAAAGCCCTGAGCAAAGGAAGGACTGATGACATAGGCATGGCCTTGTCAAGGACCCCATAGCTTCAGGCACAAAAGGATGACAAAGCCCACCCTAGGGAACCAAATCCAAGTATTGACAGTATATGCAGAATGCGCTACTGTAAATTTCTTGCCCTGCATATTAATGCCCTGAAGGCTGCTCCTATTGAGAGTAGTAAAAGCTGTCTCCTTGGGCTAGCTGTATAGCACAAGCCCTTTCTCCCTGTTTATCTGTATGTTATAGTCTCCACCTCCTTGTTCAGATGTATGCAATAATCCTGCTTCTCTTGTCAATTCTATATAATAAACACACTGAGTTTCCACTGTGTTCTGGCTTCTCCAGAACAGATCCCAGGCCATTTGATCCCAAATTTTGCCGATGTGTATGTCCATCTGTCTGTCTGCCGGTCTCCTCCTCATTCCCTCATTACTTCAGTCAGAATTGTTCCTGGAGGCAATTCACTGATGCAGCCATCATCTATGGCGAGAGAGGAATGAATTTAGGGGGCAATTTGACACTATATCCACTTAACAAAACAATAGTAATACGTTCATCCCTGTGGTCCGTGAACTCTCCAACAGTGGGTGCTTGTTGAAACCGATAGTATTAGACATGTGTTTCCTCCTGTGGAAAGGCCCTTAAATCCATTCTGGAAGGAGCTGGTTACCCCAATTTTACTTTTGTTCTTTTCTTGCACCCCTAAGCATATGTTGCCCTGGAGATCATTATTATAGTTCATGTGATTGACATTGATGATGACTTTTTCTTTTTTGTCCAGCAGCCTATGTAGAGACTTCTGGCATTGTGAAAGGTAACTATCTACCAGGGAGAAACTTTTCTGACCAATACCAGCATGACCCTATGTCCTAGGACTAAACTGTGTGGTGTGATTAGCAACAGAGTCTCACCATTGAGTTATAGTAGTCAACAAAGGACAATGATAATAGCCTCTATAAAACTCCCAAGAGTTTAAATGCAGTTGTCCAACACCTGGCATAGGTACTTTTATTTGTCAATTCATGGTTTCTTGGAGGAATATTTTCCCATGTAAGGAAATCTAGTGAAATATTTTATATTAATATATCATAAGTTTCATATTTTATATGACTGTGAATATATTATACATTCACATATGTGTATATTATGTAATATACAATATGAATAATATGCAATATTATATATATGTTATAAAGCTTAAAATGAACCTCCATGTGTTATTTTCAAATATCCTTAGTAGTTAGCTGTATCCCCTATTCTGTCCTAAACTCAAACCCTTCTACCCACTTACATCTCATTCCTCTCTAGTCACTATTTCTCCTTCACATGGTCTGTGTTCTACTAACCTCCCTTCCTTCAGATGATCTGTGTTTTACTAGCCTCCCTTCCTTCAGATTAACTTGGAACACTCTCTGTTATGTGTAGATCATGGAGCAGAATCTTTAGTTTTATATGTTTAACTTTGAGTACTTGAAGAATCCAGAAAACTAGAAAGAGATCATGGTTTGGGAGGGATGGGAGGAGCTCTTGTTTCTTTCAGTAGTCCTTGATGTTTGACATAAAATTATAAAAATATATAACTTCAAGAATATCTTGAACAAAATTTTACAAATTTTTAAAGAGCAAGACACTGGATGCGAATGTCACAGGACAGTAGTCAAGGGTCAGGGCTGTCCATGGGACTCCCCGGATCTTTCATCTCTTTAGTGCCAAGGGTGATTCAGTCTCCTTGTAGGCCCCAAATAAATTCCCAATTTATCCTGAAGAAGGAAATAAGATTTAAAAATTATGAAAAGTGATAGCTTTGGGGTAAGAATTGTAAACCTGACTTCAGAAAACAAGCCCACCTTCTGTCATTCTGTTAAGACTTCATGTTCTATAGAATAGTTCATAATTATATGCATGTGCACCAACACTATGCACACTCATTTCATATAGTACTGGGGGAATCCAACGTGAAAATGATTCTAAAATCGCAGACAGTTTTTTGAACTTGTGCTTTAGAAGGATTGTAAATTCTCAGCAACCATCATCTAAATTAGTATCAGATATGCATTGTGACATGATTGTAAATCTATATATCACCTTCCTCCATCTCTAACTTGACTTTTAGAGAGAAGAAATGTATTTCTAATTGTTTTGGAGTTATCTTAACTGATAATGATCATTTCATTCTAATAAATCTACAGTGTGGAAATTGGATCAAACACCGTATTCTTTCTGTGGAAATGCTGTATTAATATTACCATTGCATAGGTCTACAGAAGGAAGCTGTTGTATTTGAACTTGATCTTGGGCTTTCCCTTTCAAGCATCTAGAAATTCTCATTGGTCTGTCCACATCAGTTTCATTTATAAGAATCTAAGAATTTGAACGGGAAATAAGGTAAAAAAAAAATCTCTAAAGCATCATAGAGTGATAAATGTTATTTTTTGAGCTTTTACCTTTTTGTTTAGCAGATAACTTAATGTTTGGTTAAAATATCATTAGTTAAGAAGAGATTTTTTTTTAGATTCTATCATCTCAGCTATTTCTTGAGAGACAATGATAGAGTATGGACAGTGTACATATATAAACCGAAGGACTCTACCACATTGCAATACACACTGTAGCATTTATATCATTAGAAAATTATATCAGTGGCTGAGAATTTTTGACTAATTAGGTTTCTTGGATAATAAGAGCTTTTTAATAAGGTACATATCATTTACAATGTTGCTAATGAAATGTGAAAGCAACTCAGTACCCGGTAAGATAAAGGCTAACTTGTTTTAATTGTTATCATTTTTTTCTTGCCTACAATGACACAGTCATTATTTCCCAGTCCCCACTTATCATGAAATCCAAGAGGATTAATGGTTTCACTTAGACTGGCGAAAATGTTTAAGCTGTCCCGATTATCAGTGCCGTTGGAAAGAATAATGGCTGTTTGTCATTGTGTTTAGCAGGAGAATGAATTGTCCTCCAGACAGTAGTACCATTAACTCTTTCAGGTGGTGGTGACAGAATTCTATAGATCTGATAGAAAAGGCCATCGGGTTGGGAACTTGATGTGAGGGGTGGGATTCTCAGGGTGACTATTCAGCAGAGTCACAGACTCTACCAGCAACTGCAGAAACACACTACTCACCTAGTCTTCAATCTTGGTTTCCGGAATTAGAGCTAAATTGCTCTTGATCTACTTTTGTTATAAATATGCAAGCTGCCATGTTGAAATAGAGAAGTAGGAATTCCAGAAAAGGCAAATATCTTCAAGTTCTCTGTTCCTTGCTACCTCTCTTAAATAGAGAAAACCAAAGCGTGTTTAGCTGGAAAGACTCCCTCCCAGTTTCTCACCCCACATATCATCCCCTTTAATTTGAATATTATATTTTAATAAAAGGTAGCTTAATTCTTTTTACCATATGTAACTTGTTGTAGGAGGCTGCTTGTTTGTTCCCAGCTGCCCAGACTTGAAATAACCACTCAGAAACTGTATATTTAAATCACCGCTTGGCCAATCACTTAAGTGTATTCCTAGCTAGCTCTTATATCTTTGGTTAACCCATCTCTATTAATCTGTGTATTGACACGTGACTGTGGCTTACCGGATAAAGTTCCACCTGGCAATCGGCATCTGTCTCTGGTGGGGCTACCAGCTTCTCCCTGACTCCACCTACTCTCTCTCTCTCTCTCTCTCTCTCTCTCTATATATATATATATATATATATATATATATATATTTCTTTCAGCCTGGCCATTGGCTGAAAGCAGCTTCTTTATTCATTAACCAATAAAAGCACCACATATACAGAAGGACTTCCCACACCAGTACCTAACCTAATTTATACATCAGTAGTAATAAAAACAAACTTTAAATATATGGTTTTTTACAATTGTGTGTGTGTGTGTGTATGATACCAATAGGGAGGTTGGAAGACAATTTGGGGGATCATTTGTCTCCCACCATGTGAGTTCCAGGACAGAGTTCAAGTCTCTAGATAGTAATGGCTTTTGCCCACTGAGCCATCACATTGGCCCCTAATAGTTTATGCAATAAAAAATTTTGCTAATTGTGGATAAAAGCTAATGAATATCTATCTTTAATAATTAACAATTTAATTTGTAAAACTTAAGGCAGAGAAACACAGGCATCTACTGTATTTTATTTAACTTTTTAATTATTTAATATTGTGGCTTTGTGAGTGTTTCCAATTACAGATTGCAATTCTTTAAAACAAAAAGTGTAGTACAATATCATAAAACAATGAATAGTTGTCTTCCATAAAATTTCCAGATTGTCCCCCTTTCTGGATCATAGCTGGGGCTGAAGAATAATAAAATGACTCTCTCATCTCATTCTGTCGCCTGTTTACATAAGCAATTCAGGTATGTGTGTGCCTGTACGTGTGCCTCAGATTCCCCCAGCTAAGTCCCTTTCCCTACAGTTGAGACTTCAGGATCATTCTTGACTGCCAAGATAGAACAGCAAGTTAGGAAGCTCTTGAAGGTCCCTGAGGGTCTTTTGACTGAGGGTCCTGGAAGGGAGAGGACACAGACACAAAAGTAAAGAATGTGTTAACAGATAAATCTTGATTTTTATTTTATCTTGCCCCTCTGGAAATGCAGCCACAGTTTGGTGCTGTCAAAGAGTCTGAGGTTCACTCTGCCTGGCACTTGGACAGAGAAATCTTCTTTCTAAAGCCCATTCTCAGAGTTCTGTGGGGACTATACTGCTTTTAAATAGCACAAGTTTCAAAAGAATCAGCAACTGTCGTTCTGTTCAACCCCATAAACATGGTGTCATTTGTAAATGCCATCTCTACTCCCAACAGAGCTTGTAGAATAAGTTTTAAACTGAGCAGGATGCTTCTGGAAGTAAAGCATAGACAGTTGAGATATGAATGCAAAGTATATTATCCAATTTGACAGGGAAAATATTTGATTCCCTGGATGACTCTATCCTCAGAATCAAGGTAGTCAATATATAGAAGCTTGTAGTGTCTTATATGTTGTTATGTGTGAGCTCTTGACAAATGGGTGTCTCTGCCTCTTTGAGATGGCGAACAAATGATTTCTGCCTGTGTCCATTTGGGTACCCTCAACGCACACATACAAGTCATTTAAGTATAAGAGGTCAGTAAAAGTGGCTGTCAGTATATGAAAAGACATAGGGGAAGAGAGTAAAATAAGTTCAACAGAGAAAGAAAGACAGGCAGAGAGGCAAAGGCAGGAAGGAAGAATAGGATGTAACTTGTTTGGATGGTCAGAATGCAGTTTACCATGCAGAGAGCTGGAGGTATGGCTGACAAAAGTACAAGTGGAAAACTGGGATGGGTAGCCCACACCTATTACCCTAAAATTCAGGAAACTAAAGAAGGAAGACCATGAGCTAGAGGTTTGTCTGAGCCACTTAGCAAGATTGGTTCTCCAAAACAGAAGAGAAAAAACAAAAAGGTTAGGAGATTGAACTAGTACCCACAATGTTTTTTTCTGATTGACACAATGAGACAACGTATCCAGCTGCAGATCATTCTTTATTTCTTTAAGGGTGGACTCTCCATGCTTTAGTGACCAGCAAGATCCTGGTGGAAAATGAGCAAAGTGTAAAATATTGTCACATTAAGAGGAAAAGTCCAGCACAGTGCCTGTGAGAACTCAGACCCTAAGGCCAACACACAAGGGAAAACAATCCTTTCTGAGAACCTCTACAGGGTTAGAAGGGAATGGCCCTGGGCCCCATTTCAGTTACTAGACGCTAGATTGAAAATAATACAGACAAAGATAAAATTTCTATTTTATTCTTGTCTACAAATAAATTTAAAGTCATGAAGTAGATCCACAGAGAAATAAAGATCCTAAAGGAAGTGCCGATGCTGTAAATCTCTGCTCACTCAGCAGAATGTGGATTAGTCAGGATTGCCTAGAAGAATGAACAAATGGGATGAATATATCTATCTATTCAGATCTATCTATCTATGCATACATAGGTAGATTAGTTAGATAAATGGTACAGAGATGATCAGTTGATAGATGGCAGGCAGGCAGACAGACAGACAGGCAGACAGATAGAGTAGACCCTATTTAGAGTACTAACAACAGCAGAATCAGGCTGGAGAGCTGAGAGCCCATTAGCTTTCTGGTCCTTGAGACTGAAGCTTCAGAAGTCAGTGTGGTCCCACGGTGGTTGTCTCTCACTGGGGAGGGATGGAGAGGAGCAGACAACTGCTCAGTCCATAAGGTAAGGTTAGAGACAGAAGAGTTCTAGACAAAGATGTTCACAGCAAATTCAATAGCAGCAGTTTAAAAAATCATAATTGCCTGCATTTTAAAAGGTGGTTTTTCATGATGACTTATGATAAATTCCAACTTCTTGATTCAGATTGGTGTGGAACTCCAGGATGTACTCATCCTCAAGCCTGTGCATGAATACAAGTGGAACAGTGTTTGCTTCTTAACTTTTCTAGTTTGCAGTCCTATTAGAGTTAAGCAAAAGGCACATGAAGTAGCTCTCAAATTCCTGCCGCTTAAGAAAAGTGATGCACATTTAAGCTTAGAAAAGTGGCTATTAATCATCAACAGAATACAGGCATGATATCAGAGGTTCCAAGTGTGCAGAAAATATAATAGTTAAAAAGGTGCATTCTAAGGCACACCAGCTTTGCTGTAGAAGGGGAGCAGCTTGCCTTTATGGCATGGCTACATAATTCCAGTTTTTATTTTTCTCAATTATAACCACCTCCATCATGCCAGCTGGAAGTCAGGATTCTGACCTCCCTCTCCCAGTATTTATTATCTTGGAATCTGTACTCCTTTCCTATCTTCCAAAGGACATATTTTTAATTGACATGTTTCTGGAAATATATTGGGTCAAATGGGATGAGAATTTGCCAAATCTATATATGAAATCCTAGTTCTTTCATAAAATGGTTTCTAAAATGATGATATGTTTCCATTTTCATCCCTGGATTGCTCAAGTCACTAGCTACCAGTACCAAAAACATGGTCTCTTGTTATTAAATAATTTAATGTCACAAATCCTTATCATGTCCCATTCCCTTAACAACTGAGTGGGACCATCAACCATAATTAGGTATCCTTAATGTACCTGTGCTCTGCAGCAGGGTCACCATCACACTAAATATAACACATGCTCTGGTTTGTGAAGCAGAGCTAATAGGAGATCAGGTGAGTGAAATTCCCTCAAATAATCAGCTCACCTCGCAACGGAACTGATGCTCCTGGGGCCCTGGGGTACTGTCAAGCGCCCTGTTTAGGATTATATGTCAGACGATGCCTTGTGCTATCCAAGGGCAATTGGCACTCCCTGTCTCCAATAGCTGCTGACAATGATTATGAAAAACTGATTTACCCCTTTGGAAACATCACTAGGCTGATGTGTCAGCAAAGACAAGCCCTGAAGAAGGTGTGCTCCTGCCAGAAGTGCACGTGCTGGGTAGAGACCCTTCTGTTGCCAATGTCTCCTGATGTTCCACTGTTGTCTGATAGTTCAAGTTGTTCTTTGACTTCTCTGGATTGAGAACCATGCAGATTATTAAAGAACCCTTCTAAGTGTGTCAGTGATGGCCTTTCCAGAGAGAATTATGTCAGTATTCACCCAAACCAATGGATTACTTTCTTGATGGATTCATGATATATGATGGCATTATTAGGATGCAGTGAAAAGTAAGAGGTGGGACATTGATAAAGGAATTACATCACCAGGGAGCCTTCTATGGAATGAGCAGGCCCCCTTTTATACCTCGTCTTTATGCTTCCTGAATGTATGAAACTCTGCCCCATCCTGATTTCTGCTCTCCATGATGAACTAACACTTCTGAAACTGTAAGGCAGAATAGATATGCCCTCCTTCAGATTCTTCCTTTATATATTTTGTTACAGCAATAAGAAATGTAATTAATGAGTTTTTATCTCTAATAATTTGAATCAGGGTCTGTGACTAATTTTATGTCAGGCTATTCAACTTATCCAAGTCACACAATGATAGAATAAACATTTGCTTTCTAAGCTTGGCAGTGCAGACGTAAGAGTTTAAATAAGTCATCCACTGTGACACAGGTAATGAAGAGCAGAATCTGCACTGACTTGGAGTCAAACTGAACTTGGTGCCCACGTGCTAATATTTCATACTACTTCCTTGATATACATCTAAAAGCTAAGGTATTCCAGGATCTTCCTCAGGACTTGGAGAGATGTCTCTAAAACCACTAGAAGGGAATGCTTACATCATCTATTTTATTTATTTATTTTCAAAAGGAACTGATTATTTGATTGTTTGTAAATACAGAGTCTCATATTTGAGGATCGAATCAGTGCAAAGATAATAGGTGCCACAGAATTACATAAACTAAATCTTCTCCTGTTCTTCTTTTTCTAGTGGCATTGGGAAAATCACACTGCCTTTTTCCTGCCAGCTTTATCACTTGAGAAATAAGGTAAAATATTTACTTTTCAGTGTTAGTGAGACAGGACAGTTAGCTCCATGAATGCATGTGCTTGAGGCCCATATAAGGAGTATGTGTACATGAAACACACATTGCTGAATACCTTAGCTTTCATGCATTTATTATATTTTCAGACCTCATGAAATCCTATGTTTTTATTTAGTGCACTTAAAAATGTGAAATTGAAACCACTGACATCCATAATGGTTACAATCACCATGAAATCAGTTTCTAATTTGTTGTGATCACTAAACCGATATTGGAATATCAAGACTTGAATATTACACACAGTATATTTGAGGCCCTGCTTTACCAATTATGCTTTTACTGGGGATTTTCTAAAACATTCTTTACTTGTCAAGACTCAGCAAAGATTGTGTTAAGTGTGGGCAACACTTACTGTATGTCACAGCTAAATGATTCTCAGCAGCTTACCATAGAAGATTAAAATTTACATGTTTTAATACATTTCAACTATCTCGCAACTTGTCTAGAAATTGGAGAAGGTGGTTATTTACAAAATAGAAACTCAGAGCCAAATACATCACATGCTCGTGGGAATTGAATGGTGATCACTCCTTTTTAGTGACTTCTACAGTTTCTGAGTGGGGCAAGCACTGTGGCTCTTTACGACAACTCTCTTCTTTTGTTAAAATGGTTACAGTGATGGTTAATTTCATTTGTCAGTTTTAGTGAATTTAGAGTCTCTCTCTCAATATGCTGCATAGGCATTCACTGCTCTCTGCTTCTTTGCTGTGCCTAACACAAGACCAGCTTCCTCATGTTGCCATGCCTCCTTGCTAAGATGGACTGAGTGTCTGTAATATTAAGCCAAAATAAGCACTTCCTTCCTTAAGTTACTTTTTTTCATAGCAACAAACAAGTAACTAATACATTCAGCTACAAACAAATCCCTGTAATGGTCCAACATAGACCAAAATTTAGTGCCTTGACCCTGTACAAATTTCTTCAATGCTTAAGAAGGAAGAAGTTGAATATGAAGGGAAATTATAGACTTGTCCGAATTGGTTTTGTTTTTTACAGTGATGTGAGAGGGACCCCATGGTCATTGTGATCTTCTTTGGTCTGGCTTGAATTACTCCTCCCTTTGGCACTTCATCTCCCATACATTGCTGGGAAATATAGGTCCCAGAGAGATAGCAGTGACGCCCTTAGAGAAAGCAAGTTATCAAAGGTCTTCTACAAAAGCAAGGAGTAAGTTCGTGTCATGTGCTTCTTTTTGATAGCAAAAGCATATCTTCCTTAACTTGTCTTGATTATTCTTCAAACAATTAGGCACCTGTCCCTAGGCGAGCTTGAACTCACACTTAAGTAGCTCTTACTAATTGTTAGTATTCTTTGGGAGGCGCACACTCATGTACTCAGATGTGTTTTAACTTCCCTACGTTTTCTTCTCCTTCTCTTAACTCTTTTGTTTAAGTTCATATTAAAACTGATTTATTAAAATACCAACTTTGCTGGTAAGTTGAAAATTATACCTCAATTAAAAACACTGAGATGGAGAATTTCAATCTTTGTCACTTGTCCATTTACTCTGCGCTATAGCTACTTACTAAGATTATAAATGTCTGAATTTGTTTATATGATTTCTTCTAGGTAGCATCACTAGTTTAAACTGGTGATGTACATTTAATTCTAAAGCTACATGTTTCTTGCTGAATCAGGATTATCTCATTCTTTCCAAATGATGTCAATATTAAGGATAAATAGTATTGTAATTTTAATTAACTTTTTAGACTCTATTTTAGAGGCGTATTTTTATGAGTATAATATTTCTTAAAAAATAATAGGGCAAGCTTTATGAGTATCATGCCTCTAAAAACCTAACCAAAGTTAAAAGTAATAAGTTTTCTATAGCTAACATGTATAACATGAGTCTCTAGTTCCTATGTATTACAGTAGATAGCGCTGCAACCTTGGTATATGCTATTGGAATTAGATCAGATTACATATATACTGTGCGTGGTGGATGTTTATGATGGTATTATCACAATACATGCCATGAGGGAAATGAATAAGCATGCTAGCTGCAGTCCCATAGGGCAGACCTCCCTGCATTCCACATCTTTCCACAGTGTATCATAAATTATTACCTCGAGATCTTTACACACCGGGAGGCTCATTACCCGAATTGAGTGCTTAGTTGTGGGTCAGCAAAGAAACACTCTGGTATTTAGGAGAGTGTGGGGATCATCTGCAGCATCTGCCTGCATGCGACCGGAGTCCAGATGGTCCTGTTACTATAGCAAACATGAGCACTCAAGGTCGCAAATCTCTCCCCCCTTCTGTTTTCATTAACCCCACTTTCTCTTCTATAAAATTTCGAAGCAGAGCAGTAGTAAACTCACAGTCAAAAGTATAAATACACATGGAAGGCTGAAAAGATTCTTCCCATGGAAAGTTGCCATAGTTGAGCCATCTAATATAACAAACCAAGCTGTTGGCTGACTATTGCTCACTGTGTAGTTCAGGCCACATGTGCTTGTGCACAGTCACCACCCTCGATCCAGCATATTATCATTTATTTCATTGTGCTATAAAGTGTGCAGAGATACAGAGGATGGAAAGCACCAAGGCACTCTGGTGCAATTCAATTTAGTCAAATATCAGAGATCCGCACTGTGTAAATGGAACATGAGTAAAGAATACGATCCAACTGCCTACTGGTGTAATTGACTCAACAGAGCCAGCCTGTGTCATTAGTCCTATAAACAGTTGCATTTACAACAATAAAACTGAAAAGCATGGAAATTAAAAGCTGTTAGGATTTTCTCTGGTGTGCATTTATCTTTGAAGAAGTGTGTGCACTCCCTAAACAATTTTTGTAATCTCTTTGGTAAACTGGTATCAGAGCAGCCTGTGTCAGCAATGCCTTATACATCAGCTGGTGATCAAATAGGAAGGTGAAATGAGTGGCGGGTACCATGCCATGATGTGCCAACTTAATTGTCCAGTGCATGTACTCAGTGTTAATTGAATGGCTTGGCACCCCATTTCTGAGCAGTAATCTAGGGTTATATCTGGCGAATGGAGGTTATTTGGAGGGATACCGTCAACACGATATTCACTGCCATGTAGAATTGTGGAGCTTTACTAAATGTCAGCTTGAGAGTTCAATCTGTGGTGTCTTATTTTTCCTGTACTTTTAAAATTGAGATTGTCATGCATGCATATACTGTGTTTTGATCAAATCTACCTACCATTTATTCCCCTTCCTGTTCCTCCCCAATCTTCTCACCACTTTTACTTCCAAGCTTCATATTCTCTCTCTCTCTCTCTCTCTCTCTCTCTCTCTCTCTCTCTCTCTCTGTCTCTCTCTCAACCAACTGAGTCCATTTATTGCTGCCTGAGTGTACTGAGTGTACATGGGTGTAGCATCATCTACTGAAGCAAGTATAGTCTCTTAGAGGGACACATCTGTGAAGAAAGCATATTCTCCCTCTCCAAGAAGCCTTGAGCTGCCAATCACTTCTCAGCTGTGAAAGGACTACATGAGACCCTTTCCCATTCATACTGTGCTTATGTCTGACTTCATCATACTCAGGGCTTCTGTCTATGGTCACAGTCACTGTGAGTCAATCTGCGAAATCAATGGTCTTGTCATATCTAGCAAATAATGCCTCAGCGAAAATGTCCATCATCTACCTTTGGGTCTTCACTATTTTCTGTCCCAGCTCCTACAATGATCCTGGAGCCCAGGGAGGTGGGATATGCTCTAGTTGTCCCATCTAGACCATAGCATTCCACATTCACATTGCCCAGCTGTGACTCTCGCCATTTGTCACCAAGTACTTTATAAAATTTTTTGTCTAATGAAGGATGAGTGATGTCCATGGGTATGAAAGACATGAATTTAGGGTCAGTTAAAATCTATGCCCATTTGGCAGAATAATAGTAATGGGTTCTGCACTAAGATCACAGTTGTGACCCAGTTAACAGAAGCAGGCATGAGTTCTGTCTTGCAGTATGGGTTTGATAGTGTTTCTCTTTTGTGTGTTTACTACGATGTCCCAGTCTTGTTTGGTTGATTAGTGAAGCCCTATCCCATTATATATATTGTGTAAAATTGGTCCTACTGTGATCCACTAGAATGAAACTTAAACCTGCCCTTTCTTCATTCTCGAGTCAATAGTGAGAAACTTTGTTGTTGTTCCCATTCTTATAGGATCTCCATAGACCTTTAACCAAAATTCAAAGAGCCTATTACTGGACAAGAGAACAGACTCCAAAATTTGCTTCAGTTATCATGAAGAGATAGTTTTAGTTACTGATTATGGGTAAATTCCTCAATATTTCTATATAAAAATGATTAGGGTGGACAAAAGTTGGTTTCATTGCTACTACTTACCGAGAAGATGAATTTAAAATTTTTCATAGCAACAGATTATGTACTTTGTATGATTTTTCAGAAACATGCACCATAGAATAATTGTGGTGACAAAAGAATATCTTGACATTTAAGGATTCTATGGGGCTGGAAGCATGGGAATCCCACAGAATTAGCAGAGAATGGCTCATGACCCAGACAGAGGTTTTTAGTGTGATATACACATTAATGGAAGGCTGACTCACAAAGGGTTTGCTCTTGATTCTCTACAGCTTTATAGCACTCCTAAGAAGAAATGAATCTAGACTCAGCTGTCTCTCCATTTAATCATTGCAACCTTCTTCTACTAATGATTTGAAGTAAAGAATTTCAAGAAAAAAGAAAGAAAATAAAAAGTTTAAATAACAAAAACTTTACCATTAATAAAAAACCTGACATTGAGGATGCTACACATTTTTTCCAGGCATTTTTGTCTTGTACCCCTATTTCCTAAAACAAAATTTATATAAACATGAGTAAAGCATCTATTGAAGAAGCAGCAACTACAATATTATCTCTCTTTTCTAATTTTATTAGATCTTTGTAGGCTAATAATAACTATAATTATTAAGCTATCATAAGATAATACATAAAACATCCTTAAACGACTTTTGAAACCTATGGCATAAGTTCACACTGATTTTCAACTCATAATATTGCAAACATGAAAGAAATTATGACAAATATATATCCCAATTTTCATTATCCCTACATTTGTCTGTGGATTTAAACATTGCAAATATTTCTGTGGCAGGATATGGAGTGAAATATCTGTGTCATGTGGCAGTTCTAATTTTAACTTTTTGAGAAATCGTCCAACTGATTTTCCCAGTGACTGTATTAGTTTGTACATCTGGCAACAGTGAATAATGACTTGTTCTCATTTTTTTGATGATAAGCATTCTGATTGATATGAGGGGTATCTCAAATTTGCTTTAATTTGCATATCCCTGATTGCTAGCAATTTGAACATTTAAAAAATTATTATTGGACATTTGTTCTTATTTTTTGAAAAATGTCAATTTAGTTCATTTCTTGTTTGTTGAGTGGCAGTTTTATTTCCTTGCAAGAAAATGGATGATGTTAGAATGCATAATATAAGTGAGGTCACATAATCTCAGAAAGAAAGAAAGCAAATGTTCTACCTCATATGTGAAATCTAACATATATATGTATGTGTTTGGATACATACATATGTAAACAAGTGTACATGTTGGTATAATATAACAAGAAAAACTAAACATGAGTGTATGAAGATGAAATGAATTTAGGTAATGGACAAGAGTTTGGAATGATGAAAAGCTAAGCATTATCTAGTTATAATTCTGTTGCAGACTTTTGAGCTTTGTGGTAGGTAAGTATGTAAAATATATTTGATACTGAAAGTATTGTAAAATATCACATCTTCTACTTTGAATTTCGATCAACTAGATATGTTTATTAAGTTGTGTAGCCTTTGGTTCTGGTTAATTTTGGTATATAAATGTTTAGTTCCTACACAATAAAATTAATTGGAAAATGAGCTATGATCAAAGAGCACATGTACGTGGTAAGTCAAGGATCAAGGTACAAATTTAATTATCATTAAAGGCTTACAATTATAAATATAGTCATAATAAAGTTTATTGATTGAGTTTACGTGTTGGTTTCAAAACCAGCCAAGAAATGTGTGCTTAAATATGAGTAACTCATGGGGAAATGCTAATCAGTTAGAAATTCTAAAGTAACATACAATGCAGAAGTTTTCATATGCATTCTGCATATTGTGGGAACTCAGATCCAAAATACATCTTTCACACGGGAAACTTAGCTCTTGTATATAACTCAAAAATAAGCAATTTAAAAGTATCCATGAGCAGACGAGGAACTCAGAGCCTTCCTTCCTTTCAGCAGCTGGATTCTTGTCCCCAATATCCATTAAGAAATGACCAGGGTTGGTTTTCTCTTGCTGTGATAAACACCATGACCAAAAGTAAGTTGGGAGGAAGGGGCTTATAGGTTTACATGTCCCCTTTGCAGGTCATCACTGAGGGAAGACAAGCACTTTAACAAGTGCAAAGGCAAAACCATGAAAGAGCATTGCGTACTGACTCGCTCTGTATTGTGTGCTCTGCTTGTGGTTTTCGTGCATCATAAACCCACCTGCCCAGGGCTGGCACCATCCGCAGTGGGCCAAGCCCTCATACATCAATTATTAATTTCAAAAATGCCCCACAAACCTGTCCTTTGGTAGTACAAAAGTTTTGCTCCTGTTTTGGGGTGATTCTGCATATGCATATATATGTGTATGATTGTATATCTATATGTTTATTTGCAAACACTTAGGAACTCTGGTTGAAAGGAAACATGACAAATTTTTTTCTGAGACTGGCTTAATTAAATTAGTAAAATCATTTCCAGTTGAGATGCACCAAAGTTTTAGATTATGTTCTCTTGATAAATAATTTTATTGCCTATATGGAATAAATCTATTTTTCCCTGTTTGGACAGATATTAACATAATCATTTTCGCTATCTTTTTTAACAGTGTTAACATAACATGCATTTTCCATTTATTTAATTTTAAACTACTTCTAAGTTTATATTTAAATTATGTGTTTCTTATACTCAGCATATAGTTGGGCCTTGCTTTCTAATCTAATCACACATTGTTTATCTTTTAATAGGATTTTAAACCCTTTTATTTAATCTAATTATTGACATATTCAAATTTATTGTCTTAATACTTGTCGTATTTATTAATTTTTCCTCTTCACTTTGATTACATTAATCATATATTTTTAAAGTGAATTTATTTATTTTATGTAGTGTGTGCATTGTGCATGTCATAGCACTCACATGGAGATAAATAGAAAATTAGCAGGAGTCAGTTCTCTCCTTTCACTACGTGGTCTCCAGGGATTGCATCCAGGTCACAACATCAGCCTGGTGACAAACAGCTTTACAAACTGAGCTGTCAGATATTTTTATGGAACTTTTGCTTTTGAAAATTTATCCTATTTTTTTATTAAAATATAATAACATCATTCCCCCACCTCCTCTCTCCAGCCACTGTCTTCTCCCTCCCTCTCAAATTGGTGATCTTATTATTTACTATTGTTCTATGTATATATAAATGAATATATGTATAAAAACAACCCACTGATTCTCTTTAGTGTTGCTCGCATTGTATATGATTTTAAGACTGAGACCTTGTGTCTTAGGGTATCTATTGCTGTGAACAGACACCATGACCACACCAACTTTTATAAAGGAAAATATTTGGTACTGGCTGACAGTTTTAGATGTTTAGTCCATTATCATCATGGCAATCCACAGGCAGCAGGAAGTGAACTGAATCCCATACTGGGTATAGCTTGAGAATATAAGACTTAAAAGCCCACACACAAAATAACACAATTCCTCCAATGAGGCCACACCTACTCCAACAAGGCCACACCACTTAATAGTGACACTCCCTATGGATCAAGCATTCAAACATTTGAGTCTATGGGGGTTAGTTCCTATTCAAAACACCACACCTTTATAGTAGATAACCAGTTTGGGGTTCATCACTGAGCATGTTTAATAAAAAACTAAGAGACAGGCCAGGAGTTGGTGGTGCATGCCTTTAATCCCAGCAATCAGAAGGTAGAGGCAGGAAGATCTCTGTGAGTTTGAGGTCATCCTGGTCTATAAGAGCTAGTTCCAGGACAGACTCCAAAGATACAGAGAAACCCTGTCTTGAAAAATCAAAACATAAAACAAAAACAACAAAATAAACTAAACTCTGAGACAGATATTGGGGACCAGAAGAGGAAAGTAGCCAACCACTGGCTCTTACCTCAAACTCAGTCCGAAAATGGTGATCCTGCCTCCAGGAAACCTCAGATGAGACTGAGAACTGTTTCCTCCAGTTTTATAATTCTCTCTAGTTCTGGGATTAAGGGTGTGTACCATTACTGCCTGGTTTCTATGGCCAGCTAGTGTGGCTACTGGGATTAAAGGTATGTGTTATTGTTGCCTAGTCTGTAAGGCTGTCCAGTGTGGCTGTATTGCTTTTTTGATCTTGAGGTAAGCTTTATTTATTAAAATACAAGTGAAATGCCACTACATGTCACCAAGAAATAGTAGTCCTCCCTCTCTCAGCACACTTTAATTGCTTATAATTGTTCATTTAAGGATAGGGCCCTATGAGATTTCCTCATCCACATTGACATGTATTTTGGTTAGTTTTTTTTTTTTTGTTATAAACTGATTGGCCCATTAGCTCATGCTTCTTATTAACTAATTCTTATAACTTACATTAGCCCATAATTCTTGTCTAAGTTAGCTATGTGGCTTGGTACCTTTTTCGTTTTACTGGCTAGTTTGATATCAACTTGACACAGACTAGAGTCATCTGAGAGGAGGGCACTCCAATTGAGAAATGCCTCCCTAAGATTGGGCTTTAGGCAAAACTTTACGGCATATTCTTAACTAGTCAGTAATGTGTGTGAGGGACAGGCAGCCCGTTGTCAATGAGGTCATACCTGGATTGGTGGTTCTAGGTTCTATAAGAAAGCAGGTTGAACAAGCCATGTGGAGAAAGCCGGTAAGCAGCAACCACCCCCCACCCAGGTCTGTGCATCAGCTCCTTCCTTCAGATTCTTGCCCTGTTTGAGTTGCTGTTCTGATTTTCTTCTATGATGAACTATGATTTTAAAGTGTAAGCCAAATAGACCTTTTTCTTCCCAAGTTGTTTTGGTTATTGTGTCTCATCATAGTAATAGTAGCTCTAACTAGGACAGCATGCCAACTTGTATTGTCAGTGTTCAGGCCTTATTTAGGCAGTCATAATGTTGGGAGTAGCTTGCCTGTCATATTTAGAAGACACAATGTTGGTGCAGAATTCTTGGTGCTCTGGTTCTTACAAAGTTTCTGGTCCCTCTTCCTCATTGTTCCCCAATGTGTAGGGGCTATATTGTAGATTGCCATATATATATATATTGTTGCTTGCCATAGTCAGTTGTCCTCTGAATTTTGATGAGCTGTAGCTTGTGTCCTGGTCTCTATACATTACAAAATGAAACTTCTTTGATGTAAAGGAACTTGTTTGAGGGAATTATGAGAGGTTTTTAAAAGTAGTATTTCACTTTTAGCCGATTTTTTTGCAGTTTACTACTTACTTACAAGCTGTCTTTTAGTTTGCTTATGAAACTAAAGGAAAATTTTCTCGAGCAATTTTCCAGCAATTTGAATCTGCTTTGATATTATATAGCTTTTTCTGTTTAGTTTTCACTTAGCTTCTTGGATCTATAAAGCTTAGAATTTTCAACACAATGAGAAACTCAAGGCCATTCTTACTTCAGATCTCATGGACCTAGTCTTGACTGATAATGACGTGCCTTAATCCCATATTCATTACTATGATAAAATACCTTGACAAAAGTAACTTAGAGGAGGAAAGGTTTAATTCAGTTTGTAGTTTCATATTGCAGTTCATCATAACAAGAGTTAGCTATGTCTCGTACATCAGAGGGAAGAGAGAGCAATGAAACACATTACTTGCACTCAGGTCATTTTCTCCACTCTTACACAATTAAGAATCCACTACCTAGGGAATGATGCCACCTGGAGTGGGCAACTCTTCCTGTCTCAATTAAGGTAATCAAGAAAATCCCTCATACACAAAACAGACCCGCCCAATCTTGACAGTGTCTCATTGGAATACCCTTCCCAGGTGATTCTAGATTGTGTCTAGTTGACAACTAGCGTTAACCAGCCATCACACCAACCATACGTGAATTAAACTGCTTGGAGTTGGCTGAAAAACTTCTGCTCCTTTAAAAAACTATTTTTATTTCCTTGTGCATTTTTACATTGTTTATATTACAACGTCAAATTAATTAATCATCCCTTCTGTGACATCTAATCTATTGTTGACACCATTTAGTATAAATCTAAATGAACTCTGGTACTTTTAATCTCTAGAAGTTTGATTTGGGTCCTTTTACATTTTTACTTACCCTTCTGAGCAGATGGAATACAGATGTAGTAGCTGTCTTGTGTCATTGTGCTCCACTGGACATCTGTATCAGTACTTTATCAGTCTCAGCTGACTAGTTTTTCTGATCACTGTTGTAATATTCCTGCCTCTTAATGTGACCAGTAAACCTGGTTTAACTGCCAGATACTGTGAACCTTTCCAGATGTTTGATAGCTTTGTATTCTTATAAAATCCTTGAGATTTATTCTGGAATATTATTGTGTGGAACTGACTTGACACTGGCTCTCAAGCTTTATTCATGTGGTCAGAGTTTTGTCAGGGTATAGCTAATTATTTCCTATGATGTATTAAGATTTGTAGGAGACTTTACCAATGCTAAATGAGACTACTAAAAACGTATTATTCCAGGCTTGCCTGCATTCTAGGCATTTCTTTTTCTTATATCTTTAAGTGATTATTCTCATAGATTTGTTCCCTTGGAAAATATCCCTTTCTAGAATGGTCCTGAAAATTTCAAAATTATTTGCTTCATGATTTGGTCCTGAATCATGGAGTAAGTCTACTTCCCCATCTATGTTTCTGGCTCAGAAACCCTGTGAAGTTGTTAAAATTGGCCAGTCACTGAAATCCTTTTCCTTTCTTTCTTTTCTCCTTTCTTTCTGTCTATTTATCTTTGTGTGACAGGATCTCACTAGTAATTTCTGGCTAGACTCACAATCCCTCCACCTAAGCTTCCCCAGTGTTGAGATTACAAGTTCAAATCCAGTCTGGGTGGTTTAATATAACCTTGTCTCAAAAACAAAACAAACAAACAAAACAGCACAAAATCCCATACAAGTATTAAGGTTGGGAACAATATTTTTCTTACTATGACCACAGTTTCACCTTACAGAGTCAAAAATTAAGAAGAGTGCAATTATAAGGTAATGAAAATGACAATCCACACAGGAAAAAAAAATCTAAGCAGGTGTTGCTTCTATATTGTAATTCTCCTTCTTCTGATTTCTCAGCATACTGGTGTACACCAACCTAACTGGTTTAAATTTTTATATTGTGAATATTGCCAACCCAAGAGCAGTCTCTCAGTAATGCTGGCTTTTCATTAGATCATTCCCTATCTTTTCTAAATCTATCCATTTAAGTGGATCGATTTGCTACATCAATGGTATCTGACTGTCATAATATATTTAACAACTTTATTCTTTATGTTTAATATAGGGTGGATATATGCATATCTTTGATTTCAGAAAATAGTGGGATCATGTCCCAGTATGGGGGCTTCTTAGCATGACTGATGTGAGAATGAAGAAGCAAAAGGAGATTGTTAAATGAAAAGTATTAGGCAACTGATCTATCATGAATGGACATATTTCTGCAGTAATTTATATCTTATTCTTACTTTTGACATATATTGTGGGAAGATCTTTACTAGTAATAAAATTACTTGAGAAACTATACAGTGAAATAAATAATAACATTAATCTAAGGACCTGGATTGTCAAATGGTCATCTAAGTCAAAAATCAGGCTTAATAGCAAACATATAAACAAATTAATATATAATTCTATTCCCAGTTTTAATAATTCAGGGGAAACTTTTCATTATCTGAACTTTATACTCTCCTGTATATTTATTCTTTGAGAATTTCATACTTGCATAGAATGACATTTGATTATATCTAGTCCCATTTACCCTTTTAGACTCTAGACTCTTCTTAATCTCATCCAACATGTCTTTCTCCCAATTTATGTCTTCTTTTTTTTTTCCCAAAGAAACCACTAAGTCCAGTTAAGGTTATACATATGTGCATGGGTTTGGAGCTCTCCAATGGAGTATGGGTACTCTGCCATCAACTCTTGATCACATATTTTTAAAAAAGTAAAACTAATTTTCCTTCTTTCGTCAGCCAATAGTTCCTCAGTTACACATGAATCCTTGAGAGTTTCTCTCATCTCTATGCTGGAATTTTGACTAGCTTGCATAGGTAGTCACAGCTGTTATGAGGTCATGAGTGCTTTATGCAGAAGAGAGAATGTCACAACAGTCAACCCCATCTTGCGGGTCTTGAGGAAATCCTCCTTGCTTGATGTGGTTGCTAATGGCATGCACAACTTATTTACTGAATTTTCTACTAAAATTGTAGAAAGATCAAAGAGGAAATCCTTCTTAGCAAAAAAGGATGAACAGTCTAACATGCTAGGAAATAGCCAAGACTGAGGAGAAAACGGTATTTTAGGTGTAATTGTGTAAATGGGATTTAAGAAGTATTTTGATGCCTCTAAGTGAAAAAGAAGCAAGATTTTCAGTTCACTGGCCTCCTATATGGAATGAAACCCTAATGCAAAATCCAAAACTCTTATGATTTCAAACCTAATGTTCTTTTACTGATGAGTAGACAATGAAATCGTGGCACATACACAATAGAATACTTTTCAGATGTAAATAAAATTTGCAGGTGAATTGAATGAACTAGAAATTATTATACTGAGCCAAGTAACCCATACCCAGAAAAACAAACACCACATATTCTCTATTATTTGTGGATCCCAGTACTGTTGCAAGAGGCACGCAGGCTTGCTTTTGGTCCCAGCGGCTGCCCGGCTCCTGTTGCCCGGTGCCTGGCTAGCTTATACCCGAAATAATTACACAGAAACTGTATTCATTGAAATACTGCCTGGCCCATTAGCTCTAGCCTCTTATTGGCTAACTCTCACATATTTGTTTAACCCATTTCTAATAATCTGCGTCTCACCACGAGTTGTGGCTTACCGGGAAAGATTCAGCGTGTCTGACCTGGCAGGCTTCATGGCAGGCGAATATCTCTAACTCTGTCCCCTTCCCAGTATTCTGTTCTCTTTTCCCTGTCTATCTAAGTCCTGACCTATCAAAAGGCCAAGGCAGTTTCGTTATTAACCAATAAAAGCAACCCAAATACAGAAGGACCTTCCTACACCATTTCCCCTTTTTCTATTTAAACAAAAAAGAAAGGCTTTCATTTTAACATAGTAAAGTTACATATAACAAAACAGTTATCAAGTAAGAATTACAGTTACCATATTTAGATCTATTTTATCTTTTATCATAACAATGGAAAACTATCACTATAACTATCCATTCTTCAACTCCATCAAAGACTCCAGAATGATAAATTATTACCTAAGTAAACAAGAAATAAGCAACTTTCAAACTCTAGAAATGACAGCGACATCCCGCTGCCTGGACAGTCACCCAGAGTTTTTCTGTAGCATTGGGGCATCCATCTTCAGCCTACAGGCCCATAGTATCCAGCAGACATTTCCATGAAGCAGGAAAACTCAAATAGTCACTTTCTTCTGTGTCAAGCAGAATGTCTCCTAGACTCTTTTATGAACCAGGAAACCTGAAGAATCATCTCACCCTTAGGCAAGTTTAGCAGTCCTCTCTCTGTGGGTTCTTTGTGTCCAGTTAAGCAGTCCAGGCAAGAGTAGTTTTTTGTCCAAATGGCTAGTAAACTCCATAAGGAGCCTCTTTGATGCCCATCTTCCTCTTGAAGTAGCTGATGCTGCCAGGAGCAAACGTGTCTCATTGTCATGAAAAGTCCTAAGTTATTAAAACATTAAATGCCATATTCTGTCACTTTTGAAAGATATGAAGAATGTTTATCTAACTGAAATATACCTCTATATATCTAGAAAATTTAGCTAACATGACTACAAGCTTGACTATATTAATGATTATCTATTAACAACTTATATCTTTTAATTATACATTACATTTTTAAATGAACTACACAATCACAATACCTTAATCAAGATCAGAAATACATATATATATAAATAACAAAATTGACCTTAAATTTATATCAATAAAGCAAAATTTATACCAATGTAAATTATGCATATCTATATCATCTCCCCCTTTAAATTTAAATTTAAAGAACATTTAGAAACAATATTTGTGTACCCGAAATAATTACATGGAAACTGTACTCATTTAAATACTGCCTGGCCCGTTAGCTCTAGCCTCTTATTGGCTAACTCTCACATATTTGTTTAACCCATTTCTAATAATCTGTGTGTCACCACGAGTTGTGGCTTACCGGGAAAGATTCAGTGTGTCTGACCTGGCAGGCTTCATGGCAGGCAACTCTCTCTAACTCTGTCCCCTTCCCAGTATTCTGTTCTCTTTTCCCTGTCTATCTAAGTCCTAACCTATCAAAAGGCCAAAGCAATTTCTTTATTAACCAATAAAAGCAACCCAAATACAGAAGGACCCTCCCTCACTACAGTACCAAATCTTCAGATCTGAGTCTATACTCTGGAGTAACCACAGAAACCATAGAAGTGAAAAGGGACTGTAGGGAATGGAGACAAAAGGAGCTCTAGAGAATGGAATATTGGGTTCCAACTGTTATAAAGGGGGGAGTGGGGGAGGGAATTTATCTGGGGAGGAGGAACAACACACAGGGAGTGGAATGGTTCTGTAAGATCATCCCCTTTATGTGGTCCAGCAGGTCATAGATGAGGTGGATGTTGGAGAGGGCCAACTCAAAGCCCTGGATGTGTATCTGGGTAGTATCTGGGTTGCCATGACAGGGCCACTGGGGCCACTCTCCTCAGGTGAGAAACAGATCCAGCTCTTCCACACCCATGGTAAATGGTGGGACCAGATTTCTCAAGTAAAGGAGAACCAGTTCTCCTATTAGGGGTGGGGCCAACTTTCTGGGGAGTCATCGGAGGCCTATTATTATCTGAGGGCCAAAGAAGGTCAGAGTCAGCTTTCTGGTGAGGGAGGGTAGTTCTTCCAGGATGATGTTGAGGGTCAGGGTCAACTCAGCACACACCTCATAGTTGAACACATGCTTCAACACAAGTTTTGCATGGGCCTCTGAGGCTACATGGATTATCAGACATCAACACAGATTCCAGCTGTGGCAGAACAATGCACCTAGACATGGCCAGCACCAACAGCTTGGGCCCAGATGTCACAAGGGCCTTGGGTATCACCACAAGCCTCTCAGATCAATATGGGTCCAGCAGTAACGTGGTTACTGGACTCCAGCATTGCCTCAGATAGAGCTCCAGAAGTCAGGAATCCTTGTGGCACTATGGACACTTGGATGGCCTTCTATGGTAACAGGGGTCACAGACTTCAACCAGACCCTGTCTATGGTAGGGTCACAGGTCCAGATATGGCCCCTAGCCGCAGTCTGGGCCCGGACATCAACATGGCCCTTGGTGGGAATGTAGGCCACCCTGATCAGTATGGTTCTGGCAGTAGCATCTCCCTCAGGCACCAACATGGCCCAAGGTATCATCCCAGACCCTGGGCATCTTCACTGCCTTCCATTGTAGCAGGAGCCATAGACATTAACATAGATCCTGGCTGTGGTAGAGACACAAACCCAGACATGGTTCTCGGCAGCAGCTCTGGTCTGGTCAATACCATGGCCCCCTGTGGAAGTCCCTGGCACTCAGGTTGGAATGGCCCCTGCAGTGGTGTTTTCCTCAGACTCCAACATGGCCACAACTGGTGTTCCAGAAGCCAGGCATCTTTCTGGACTTTGGTAGCAACACAGGCTATAGACATAAATGTAGAGCTTTGGCTGCAAGGTGATCCTTGGACAACAGTATGGTCCCAGGTGACTGTCCAGACCTCAGATATCTGCAGGGCCTTTGATGGTACAGGAGCCATGGCTATCAACACAGACCCTCTCTGCAGTAGGGCCACAGACCCAGACATGACCCTAGAATGCAAGCTTGGTCCAGTTCACACTATGGCCATGGGTGGAGGTGCAGGTCACTCAGCTCAGTATGGCCCTGGATACAGGGTGACCTTCAGACACCAACATAGCCTCAGGTGGGGGTTCACACCCTGTGCATCCACACAACCTTTGATGGTAACAGGAGCCATGGACATCAACACAGACTGTGGCTGCAGAAATACAATGCATGCACCTATGTCCCTTGGCAATAGCCCAGAACCAGACATCACTATGGCTGCAGGTGGCAAGCAGGCCACCCCTATCAGTCTGTTCCTCAGTGTCTTTGCCGCTTCAGATCTGCCTCTCTTCACAGGACATGACCATTCTGCCTCTCTCTCTCTCCCATACCCCATCTTCCTATAATGGTGTTTGCTTCCTATAATGGTGCCCGACTGCCTAGGACAGGGTGGGCTTGTGATTTCTTCTTACTGCCTAGGACAAACAGCCCTGGATGGGCATGTGTGTTCACCTTTGCCTGCCTGGTACTAATGGCACTGAGTGGTCTCATGGATTTCTTCTCCCTGCCCAGGGCCATTTTCCCTGGGTAGGTGTATGTGTCTATCTCTGGCCTGTATAATTTCTAACTGTGTTCTAAATACTTATCCTTATATCCACAGATAAGTGCAGGTCTCACACATCATCAAAGAAATTCATTTATGCAGGGAACAGAGCCCATTAAAGAAAGCCACAACTGTCAAAAATGCAGAGAACACTGACCATATGGCACCCAGGCCCTATTGATAAATCTACAACACACTACATTCATCTAAGACTCAGATTATTGCAGGAAGAAGGGGTAGACAGATTGCAAAATTCAAGATATGAGATTGAAAAATCTCATATCCCACAAAACCTCAATAATATGCTTGCCAGAATAAGATCATAAAAATTATAACAATCCAACAAGGTCCACTCCTACCTGGAGAGCTACACACAAATAATGGTTGCAGAAAGAGGAAAATTTAATCTTTTCCAGGGATGGTACTCCTGATAAGTTAACCAATTCCAAATGATCTGCATTAAAGTGTTTATACATGCAGATGAACAACACCAAATGTACTTAGAGTTTGTGTTTACACACACACACACACACACACACACACACAAAATAGTTAAAAATAAGAGGCCACAAATTTGAGAAGAAATGGGATATGATACTCAGGAGACATTGGGGAGAATATAGAAGAACTAACGAAAATACAGTACTCATAGATGAAATTCTCAAAAGGCACACTATAACTATTCAGTCACATATTGTAAGGATAGTGACATTATGAAGAATTTACAGTGGGCATAGGTGTATCTTATTCATCTACCAAATGATCTTTGTCATAGATGGAGATGATTTTTATACACATTGTTGCCATCTTTAGTAATTAATATTCTTGTCACCTTTAAGAAAGTAATAATTCAATGAAGTTTTAAATAGGTTTTATTTTCTACCCTATTTTCAAAATGTACTACTGTGAAGACAATTCAACGACAATGTATGATGAAATAAATAAACTGTGAAAAGGTTTGCAAGTAAAACCTAAAACTAGGCACGTGAGTCTTTAGCCTCCATTCTTATAGGCTCTTAGGGATAACCCATGATTATAAAAATAAAGTAGGAGCAAAACCCAGTGAATTACTAACTATCTGAGAAATAAAATTGTTTCAGCTTCCAGGAGATAGTTTGTTTTAAATATAACCGAATAAATTCAAGCCTGGCGCTCTGCACTGTGAGCCCTGGCTTACACGAAGACATGTTCTTTAACACCTTTATAAATACTGTTAATATCAAGAAAAGAAAATAATTGAGTCTCAGATAAGTGCTGTGGAGATGCAACCTAGGGTGATCTTATATCCATTCAGTGTGTAAGAAAAGCATTCCGAGCTGACCTTTTGCTCCCACTGCCCAGGCCCTGCTCACTCCCACATACTGTGTTGAAATGCTGAGATGTTGCAGGTGCTAGACTTAATTCTCAGAAAAATCCTATTTAGAAACGAAAATGCATAAATAAATGCATTAATGAAGAGAAGGAGGCGGGAAGTCAAAACAAATGCCCAGACTGTTCCCATCTGATGCACATAGAGGCATTGGTCCCTAATTGCCAATCCTGTGTGCCTTCAAAAGCTCGAGTTGACATGGAAGAATGGAGACTCTTCCCAGACACTCTGGGTTGCCAGCTGCAAAGTGTTGCCTGAAAGCAATTAAACCCATGCTGTGGGACCATCACAAGGGCCAGAGCCTGGGAGCCGATGCCACTGACATCAGGATTCTCAATCTCAGGGTCCTTGGGGTGCAACTTGCCAGGGCACAAGGTGTGACGGGGCTGGAACCCATTCCCAGGAGCTGACCTCCCTTCTGTTGAAGTGGATTTGTTCTGTCACGTGCACTGAGGACCTCTTCATGTGTCAGGAGCACCCTGTAACCTTTGTGCTAATTCCCATGACATCCTCTGTGTCTCACTGTAGGATTCTGTGAGGAGATCTTTCGAAGAGCAGGGAGAACAAAAGATTCTTCGGCACATCTGAAGACGGCTGGTTGAGTGTGCCTGAATGTAGGGTCATGGTTTGAAAAAGGCCGAGAACCCCCTACCTTGCACTAAAAGGTTTTCAATACACTGAGACACATTTTTTTTTCAAATGTGCTCCTATAAGCCATGTTAGGCCCAGTTCATTTGTGTATTCAGTTCAATTGCATCTGAATCAATTGGTTCCCAAAAGAGTGAATGCAAAACAGGGCTACGTTGTCATTTCGCTCACTGATTTTCTTCTCTTTTCAAGAGTATAAATTAGCCACCTTGGATCCGAACTTTGTTGTTGATCAGAACATTTCAGACGGGAAAAGAGTACTACTACAATTAGCAAATTAGAAACTTAGTGCAACTCCCACATAAACCCCCTGAGCATTAAGCATTCTCTACAGCTTTCTTTAGCTCCTTCTGAGGAACGAAGATTACAATAATCTGGGAGTCATGTGAATGTGGATGACAGGGGAAGAAAAGAAATTTCCTCACCCCTCAGCTCAAGCATATTGTAAACTCCTACAACAATCATTTAATTATAATATCAGGCCATACTCTAAAAGAAACAAATGAAACTCAATTTGTGTAGACTGTGTGTGTGTTGCCTCTATTGCACCAAGATTAAGAAAATATTTGAATATGTGCTCTCCTGTCATGTCCTTGCATGATATAACCACATGGAGAATCCAAGGAAAATTTATAATGATAACCGCAGTAATATTTGGTGACATTACAGTCTTGGCCCCTCTGAGCTCCAGTGACAAACACCCATTCTCATGGTAGATGCTCAAAGGCTAGTGACAATCAATGACAATCTAAAAATAGCTCTTATCAGAGAATCATTGTAATAACTTTTGAATACTTTTAACAAGTTAAACATTTCATTTTAATAATCAGTACAATACAATTAACCATTACTAATGTTTCATTGGTAATCAATTGGGGTTAATTAATAATAGGTTATTATAATAGGTTATTATTAATGAGTCTTCATCAGAATTATGTTCAGTTTAAGTAATTTGACCTTGGTTTGTTCATTTCAAACATAGAAAATGAGTTAGTCTAATGGCACAAATAACAACTGTCTGAGTACTGTCTACACACCCCATCACTAAGCCAATCCCAACTATGTTCTACAGAGCTTATTAGCGTTGTCTGCTATGTTATAAAAATCATACAGATTGAGAAACTTGAAGAATGTCCAGAGCGAAAATGTAGGGAATTTGGTTCTTTACTTTAGTTCAATGCCACAAAATAAATCCTGTTCAGTGTATTTCATAGTAATATTAAGAATTCATAAACCAATGTTTAAAAGGCTTAATCCTATATAGTGGCAATCATAGTACTCTCTATAAAGGGACTTTATGTTAGGGTTTTTCTTAGTAAGTACAGTCTGAGAGTAGTCACAGTGGTGTGGAGATTCAAAAGCCTCCTTTTGGTTCCCCTGTTTGAAGTCTGTAGTATTCCTCTGAGGACTTTCCAGGTATGGGATCTTTTAACTGCTTCATTTCAGTGTGCATTGCAAAGATGACTGTGGTCCCATTGGCAGCTGAATCTACCAAATCCAGTGTCCATTTGGATTGCGTGTTGGGACAGAATTTCTCCATTTTGAGTTTGGTAGTATAGTCCATCAAAACAGACATTACTCTTTTTACCTATTAATTAGTGCTTCTAACAAACCACTTTCCAGGTATTTTGTGTTAGGCAAATGCTGAGACTAGATTCGTCCGACACTAGCTACTTTATACTGAAGTTCACATAGACTTTAAAAACTATTCAATCCATGTGTCTCTGATATGATCACATAAAACTTCCCAAGTCACCACGTGGCAGGAATTATATTCCTATCCTAAAGTTCTCTACATACAATGTTAGAAGTGTTTTCTATTTTAAAATGCCATAGCCCAAGGAAATGAATTGGAGTCTACAGGAGACTTCAGACTTGGCTGTAGTCACCCCAGTTACTGATTAGACTTATTAAAATTGGAATTGGAATCGGCACCACATGCTGTGACTTTTTTCAAATATATTTAAATCCGTCAAGCATCATTTTAAATATAAAAATCTTTGTAGGCATAAGAATCAGATCGTATCCTTATAGAATCCACAGAGCTGTAGTCTTTTAAATTGACTCAATCTCAGCAAAGCTGAGCCTCGTCCATACAATGGGAAAAGCAGTGTGCCATCTAAAAGTTTTGTTGTCTGCGGGTCTGAACTCAGTTTATTCCTCAGGCAAAGTGACAGTGCCGGTTGCCCATGAGCGAGGGCACAGTTAACAGTTTGGTTTTCAGGAAGTACCATCCACGGGAAACAACTGCAGCACTGTTCACACGAAAAGAAAACAATTAATTCCCAGCCTCATCAGCTCAATGACAGCATTATGTCCTCCTAAGTAGAGAAAGGAATTGTAGCGAATATGTGATATATTAGAGAGTGAATGATTATGCACAGCCGTGAGGCCAGCCCATGTTTCAATAAGACAAATTACTCTGGAGTGTTCCAGTGGCAACCAATGATAACTCATGATCCTGAGACAGAGTGGGTGAAAATTACAGAGAATTGATGAAAATCAGAAGCCAGAGGACAAATGGCTCTAAAGAGAAGAATATGTGATTATTATTTCCTAAGCCTTCAGCCTGATAGAGCTTGAATCTATTTCCTTTGAAAAATCTATAGAGCCGTAGACACTATATGTCAGCGTGAAAATGGCTGCATTTGTTTTTTTGTTTGTTTGTTTTTTTGCCAATGGCAAATGATTAACTCCTCAGTATGGATGTAGGAATCAGCTGACGGGAAGATGCATTTCTAAGGCAAGCGCTTATGTAGCTTGCAATACTCCTGTCTGTCAAGTGTGTGCTCAGGGATCTACAGGTTAGCTATTCTGCAGACCCTTCTATCGTTGAAAGAGCAGTTGCATTCCCTGTTTTGGGAAATGCAGGCTTGCTTCAGCGATAATGATGATTAACCAAATAATGAATTCTAATTGTTAATTTTATACTTTCTATGGCAATAGATTCATTTGAAAACTAAATAAGGACATTGAAAACTGAGGTAAGATTCTTATTAATACAGTCTATATAGTACTCATAGAGGTTAATCTTTATGGCTACTTGCTAATAATGCTGATAGCTCAGGGTTGTAAAATAACTTGCTCCCTTTTGTAATTTAGGTGTGTGTGGGAAACTTGCCTAAGCATAGCATTACATAGCAAGATATTCCCTGATATGTCCCGGTGTCACTTTATTTTGTCACCTTAAATGGAGCTACTACTTGTCCTGCTGCTTCTTTCTGTATTTTCAGCGCCTTATAGACTTTTTTAAGTGCTGGTTTCCAAACACCAGGATTTTCTTAACAGGTTCTGCATCTTGCTCTGACTTATGCTTGAGTACGTAGGCACCACCAGAATCTGAATAAATCACATTCAAAGAGTATATACAAGATGGCTGTATTGTCATTCACAAATTGGTCTTATGATTCAAGTAATCTGGTAAAAGAAGCATGTTTACTTTATGAATTGGTCCATGTATGTAGGAGGTATCATCAATGACACATCATCCTAATTCAGTCCTATGTTCAGGTGTATATAAAATAATTACCCTGGAATAATAATTCCAGAGTCGTACCCCCAAATAACCAGTACTCATTTAAGCTAATTTTCCTCATATTTTTTTAAAACTGGTAAGCTATCCTGGAAACATTTTGTACAGAAAGTGATAATTTGAAAGAAATAACAATAAATCCTGCTGGGCAGTGATGGTGAAATTCCAGCACTCAGGAGAAATATGAAAGTGGATTTCCGTGAGTTTGAGGCCGACCTGGTCCACAAAGCAAGTTCCAGGATAGTAAGAGAGCTATATAGAGAAACGCTGTCTTGAAGAAAACAAACAGACAAAAAGTCCTATTATCGAAACAGTGCCCACTACCCTATGTCTCATGCAAGTGGTAGTCTTCCTTACAATCCTGCTGAAGTGCCACACATTGATAATTTTGGCAAACGTTCTTTTACAGGAAGTGTGGTCTAGAATATTTCAAGCAGACATATCCAGTCCTTTTCAGAAACCCCAAGATAGCTACTGGGCAATACTCCCAATCTCCTAATGAACTCTGCACCCGTCTGTTCCATGTAGGAAAGAGAAGGCTCGAAATACTTTCCATTTGGTGTCAGGTTTCCATCGTCATGACTAAACACACAGGACAGGTCAGCTTACAAAAAGCAAGGTTTACCTTGACTCACAGTTTTAGAGATTCTAATCCATGATTATTTGTCGACATGCTGTGGACCTCTGATGGCATAGCACAACATAGGGTGATTTTGCTGTAGAGAATTCCTATTTACCCCCATGATGACCAAAGTAAAGAAAGAGTTGGGAAAAGGGCCAGCATCCAAGGTTTGCCCAAGTGATGTAACTTTCTCCCACTCATCTGACAAAGAATCTACCATTTTCCAAGAGCAGCCCAGAATGTGATAAAGCCTTTTTAATATATAGCTCTTTCGTAGATGTCTCACATCAAAGATATGAACTTTCCTTCCTTTTATGACATTAAACACTACAGTCTAGTTTCCTAGCCCATCTCTGACCTTAACTCGCTTCAAGCTGACATGTCTTAATATTCCCATATCTTTCTCCTCTGTGCTACCATTGCACAATGTAACTCTCATCCTTGTGTCGGATGTGTGCTTGAATATCTTTCTAGACTGGATTTGGTTTCTTACCCCAAACTCTGGCTATAAAAGTTTTGAAAAATGCAGAAAAGTTGAATGAATTCCATAGCTCATATCCATATATCCTGATGTGTCCCTGCATTTGTCATTTTAACATATTTACTTTGACACATGTTTATGCATCTACCCATCTGCCATTCAATCCATCAATCCATATGATAGTTTTCATACATATCAAAGTAAGTCTTAGATCAGCAAGCTTCACCTGAGACATAAAAATAACTGGAATTCAGTATTTGTTTAAGATTCTTTTTGTTTGAGGTAAAAATCACATATATTAAAACCCATAAATCTTAAATATGCCATATGATGAGTTCTGACTAATGTGCTCACCTGTGCAAATCAATCTATGATACAGAATATTGTCACCAAAGAAATCTCCTTCCTGCCACTTGTCATCACCATCAGAGAAAAGTGCTCTTCTGCGTTCCCATTAGAAATAAACATACACACAGTTCCCAAAAATCATACATCATGAAGAATCTGTTTATATTTGGTTTTGCGTTGAATCACATTTTTCTGACATACTTATGTTGTTTCATGTCGCATGTGCCAGCCCATTCAGTTTGTACCAGAGTAAAAGCATGATCTTGTAAGTATATGCCACATAGGTTGCTTATTCTTCTATCTGATGGAGACTTGTACAATTTCAATTTATAGTTAATTTGAATAAAACTGCCATGAACATTCTTAGAATATGCTTTTCACAGCTATATTTTTTCATTTTCTCTCTTATAAATAGCCCAGAAAGGGAAATACTGGACATATATATTGATGAATGTTGCTTTAAATTTACTTCAAGGGGGTCTACAATTTGAGAATTGTGTATGAGAGTTCTTTGTTCTATTTACCATAATTTGGTATTTCAAGCCTTTTCTTAATATGAGCAGTTCATGGCTGTGCACTCTAATGTCTTTATACTTCATACCCTAAGGAATAATGCCAATCAACTTGTTACCTAATTTTTTCATCATTTTTTTTTTATTTGAGACAGGGTTTCTGTAGCTTTGGGGTCTGTCCTGGAACTCTCTTTCTGTAGACCAGACTGGCCTCGAACTCAAGAGATTTGTATGCTTCTGTCTCAGAGTACTGGGATTAAAGGCATGGTACCACCGCCTGGGTCTTGCATCATCCTTTATGAGATAAATCTCAACTTTTTTACTAAGATGGTTTATTTATTCTTCTTATTATACAATCAAGCAATATAACCTCAAAAGTGAGACTTACTTCCAGGTATTTTGGTACTTTCATATAATCTCAGTCCTTGATGAACAAAGCAGGAAGACTGAAAATTCAAGGTCAGTTTAGGCTACACACATATACACAGAGGGAGAGAGAGAGAGAGAGAGAGAGAGAGAGAGAGAGAGAGAGAGAGAGAAAGAGAGAGAGAGATCTTGTCTCACCATAGTAAACCAAAAGCAAGTCGTTGACAGCTATATATTTTGTAAGTATTTTCAGCCTATAAATTTGATTCATTTCCTTAATGTCTTCTGATGAGTAAAACATTTTGATCACGGCAATTGTCTTCCGGATTCTACTTAAGAAAATTTTACACCAAATTCACACTATCAAAAATATTTATACTAACAACAAAATATACTTCAAAGAAAATTGTTCCATACTATAATGATAGAACTGCCATTCATCAGGAATACTTACCAATTGTAAACAATTATATGCACACATCAGTAGAGACCCAAACACATGAAATGAACTGACAGTACTGAAGGAACAGAGCAGTTCAACAGTAATAGAATTGAAGACACTTGCTTTTATTGGCAGGTTGACAGTTAGACAGCTGAAGAATCACCAAGCACAAGGACTGAGGAACACTGTGAAATTATCTGATCTAGCAGAAAGCCTTTGTGCTTTTCCACACCAATACACATAATTCCATTCAGTTAACCTACAAAACAAGTCTCAAGAAATCAACTTTATCAGAGTTATTATGGGTTAAAATTAGAAATCATTAAATAAAAGAACTGGAAATTTTGTGGGTATGGGAAAATTAAATATTGCACTCTTTTTTGTGTTTGTTTTTGTTTATTTACTTAATTTTTATTTTTACATTGCATCTGAAGTTTCCCTCCTTTCCTTCCCATTCCACACACCCCACCTATCCTCCCTCCCCATCATCTCCTCCTCCTCTGTTTCTCTTCAGATATAGGTGTCTCATAAATATCAACCAGTCCTGGAATATCAAGTTGCAGTGACTCTAGGCATTTCCTCTTCTCTTAAGGCTGGATGAGGCAACCCAGTAGGAGGAAAGAGTCACAGATGCAGGCAAGAATATCAGAGACCATGCCCTCTTTTAAGGAAGCAGCGGGAGGGAGGAGGGGGGAGCGGGAGGGGGACTGGGAGAAGAGGAGGAAATGTAAATTTTTTTGAATGGAAAAAAATAAAAGAATATGGAAAAAAAAGAGTATCAGAGACAGCCCTGCTCTCACTATGAGAAGACCAAGTTACACAACTATAACATATATGTATATGGCCCAGATCAGTAACATGCAGGCTTCTTGGTTTTCGGTTCAGTCTCTGTGAACCCCTATGAGAACAGGTTAGTTGATTCTGTAGGGTTTGGGGGGATGTCCTTGACCCTACTGGCTCCTACAATCCTTCCTACCCTCTTTCATAGGATTCTTCAAGCTCTGCCTAATGTTTTGCTGTGGGTATCTGCTTCACCCATTAGTTGCTAGAGGAAGCCTCTCCGATGACATTTGGGCTATGAGAATTGCAGAGTATCATTAGGAATCGTTTAATTGACTACTTGTTTGTTTGGCTAGTCATGTTTGGTTCTATATTAGGTCTCTGGGGTATCCCACTTATGGGTCCTGATGCTCAGTGGGGAGCTCCCTCTCAATGAATGAGTTTCACAATTCCAGCTGTGCCAGTCATTGGTTGGTCACTCCCACAACTGCTGTGCCATCTTTACCCTAGCACATTTTGCAGGCAAGAAATATTGTAAGTCAAAGTGTTTGTGGCTGGCTTGGTGTCCTAGTCCCTCCCCTGGAAATCTTGCCTTGTTACAGAATCCATATCCCCTATTGCTAGGAGTCTTAGCTAGGGTCACCTTCAAAGATTCCAGGTAGTTTCTGTTGCTCTAGGTTTCCAGCTTATCCCAAAGATGCCTCCAGAGTCCAATTGTCTCTTCCAGTACTCTCTCCCTCCATCCTCCCCCACCTGATCCCTACTGTTCTCATCCTCCTTCCCCCTTTCTAGCTCCCTCACCCCTTCCACTGACAATGCCCATTCTAGTTCCCCTTCATAGTGGGATTCATACACCCCCTCTTCTTGAGCCCTCATTGTTACTTAGCTTCTCTGGGTCTATGAGCTGCAGCATGGTATTCCTTTACTTTACAGCTAATACCACTTATGGGTGAGCACATACCATGTTTTTCTTTCTAAGTCTTACCTCACTTAGGATGATATTTTCTAGTTCCATCCATTTGCCTGCAAATTTTATGGTGTCATTGTTTTTAACAGATGAGTAATACTCCATTGTGTAAATGGACTGCATTTTCTCTATCCATTCTTCAGTTAGAGGATATCTAGATTGTTTCCAGTTTCTGGCAATTATGAATAAAGCTTCTGTGAACATAGGTGAACAAGTGTTCTTGTGATATGGTGGAATACCCTTTGTGTATATGCCCCTGAGTAGTATAGCTAGGTCTTGAGGTAGATCAATCAGTTTTCTGAGAAACCGCCATATTGATTTTCAAAGTACACTCTTAAATAATAAGCACATCAAAGAAAAATTGTAAAGGGAGTCACAAAACATTAAAATGAAGAAAGACCACATATTACATTACCAAATTGCCTTAGTTATTTTTTCTATTACTCTGATAAGACACCATGACCAAGACAAGTTGTAGAAGCAAGAGTTTATTTGAGACTTAAAGTTTTAGAGGGTGAGCGTCCATGATCAAATTGGTGGGAAACATGATGGCACTCAGACAGGAGTGGTTCTGGAATAGTACCTGAGAGCTAACATCTTGGGTCATAACAAGATGTTAAAAACCAGGGAGCAAGTATTCAAATATATGAACATTTGTGACCCATTCTCAGGTAAACCACCAAACAAACCTATGAGATATACATAAAGCAGTACTTAGAGGGGATTTCATGTGAGCAAACACACCAGTTGCAAATCAGATGGTGTCCCAGCACTGAGAAGAAAAATAGACACATGCTCCCACTCCTAACCAAGAAGCTATCTGCAACTGATTCCCAAGGGTAACAGGAAAATCAATTTCTCCAATGGGGTATCTCTGAGCACAGAAACCATATTATTTTATTTTATTTAGGTATTTTGTTCCATTTGTGGTTTTTGGCATTTTTGTTTTATTGATATTTTGTCTGTTTGACTTTGTGTTTTTTAAAGAAAGAGTTGGGGGACAGAAGTTGGGTATATTAGGGAGGTGGTAAGGTTCTAGGAGGAGTTGCGGGTAATTAAATGGGATCAATACATATTTATAAAAAAATTAAAAATGAAGAGCTCAAAGAATTAACTTAGACATAAGAAAATGTAAAAACAAAAATAAACTTTATACACAATTAGCAAAAATAATAAAATAATAAGCTTAAAGTAAGCATGGGAAAAGCAGAAATAATATAATTAATAAGATCAATAGACATGTATTTGAGAGATGATAAATATAACTGGCAAGGATTTAAATAGATTTTCTAAGAAAAATAAGATCTCAAATCAAAGCAAAAAGGAAATATAAATATAAGCTTCTAGAAGTAAAGCATTGAAAAGATATATCCTGAAATATTGTGTATCAACATATTTGATTGAAAAGTTGAAATGACTGCCTTCCTATAACAAAAATCAACACAACTATGTGATGAGGGAATATAATATAGCAGCAGACTTTGAAAAATAGACCTAATAGTTGTCTATAGGACATTTCACCCAGAACAACAGAATACAATTTCTTCTCAGCAGCACATGAAATCTTCTCCAAAATTGATCATATACTCAGCCACAAAGCAAGCAAGTCTCAACATATATAAAAATTTAAATATTCTCCTGTATCTTCTCAGACAACCATGGATTATAGCTAGATTTCAGCAACAACAGAAAGCCTACAAATTCATGGAAACTGAGCAACTCTCTCTTAAGGTACTACTGGATCAAGGAAGAAATAAAATTCCTAGAATTCAATGAAAATGAATACACAATATACCCAGACTTATGGGACACAGTGAAAGTGGTGCTAAGAAGAAAGTTTATAGTACTAAGTACCTTCATGAAGATTTTGGAGAGATCACATACACTAATAGCTTTAACAGCACACCTGAAAGCTCTAGAACAAAGAGAAGCAGACACCCCTAAATGGAGCTGATGACAGAAGGTCATCAAACTGAGGACTGAAATCAACAAAATATAAACAAACAGAGCAATACAAAAAAATCAATGTAACAAAGAGCTGGATTTTTTGAGAAAAATCAACAAAATAGATAAATCTTTACTCAAACTAACTAAAAGGCAGAGAGAATATTCAAATCAACAAAACCAGAAATTAAAAGGGGGCATAACAACAGACTCTAAGGAAATCCAAATAATCATTAGGTAGAACTTCAAAAACCTTACTCCACAAAATTGAAGTCTAAAAGAAATGGACAAATATCTTGATAGGTTCCATTTACCAAAGTTAAATCAAAATCAGATAAACAATTTAAATAGTCCTATAATCCCTAAGAAAACAGAAGCAGATGTTAAAAGTCTCTCCACCCCCACCACCAAAAAGAAAAGCCCAGGGTCAGATGGTTTTAATGTAGACTTCTACCAGACTTTCAAAGAAGAGTTAATACCAATACTCTTCAAATAATTACACAAAATAGAAACAGAAAGAACACTGCCAAATTCTTTCTTTGAGGCCACAGTCACCCTGATAGAAAAACCACATAAAGGTTCAACAAAGAAAGAGAATTACAGATAATTTAACTCATGAATATTGATGCAAAATTACTCAATAAAATATTCACAAACTAATTCAAAGAACACACCAAAAACATCATCAGCCATGATGACCAAGTAGACTTCATCCCAGTGATTCAGGGATGATTCAACATATGAAAATTTGTCAATGCAATGCACCATATAAACAAACTGAAAAAGAAACCCACATGATCATGCCATTACATGCTAAAAAGACCTTTGACAATATCCAACACCCCTTCATGCTAAAAGTTTAGAGAGATCAGGGATACAGGGATCATATCTAAACATAATAACAGTAATATACAGCAAACTGTTTGCCAACATAAATTAAATAGAGGGAAACTCAAAGCAATTTCACTAAAATCAGGAACAGGAGAAGGCTCTCTACTCTCTCCATACCTATTCAATACAGTACTTGAAGTTCTAACTAGAAAAATTAGACAACTAAGGGAAATCAAAAGGATAAAATTCAGAATGGAAGAAATCAACTTATCATTCATTATTCACAGATGATATGATATTATACATAAGCAACCCCAAAAACTCTGCTAGGAAACTCCTACAGTTAATAAACACCTTTAGTCAAGTGGCCGGGTACAATATTAACTCAAAAATAATCAGTAATCCTGCTGTATTCAATTGATAAATGGACTGAGAAAAAAATCAGAGAATCAACACCCTTTACAATAGCCTCAAATAATATAAAATATCTAGGCATAATTCTAACTAAGCAAGTGAAAGACATGTATGACAAGAACGTCAAATCATTGAATTTGAGATTGAAATTGATAGAATTTAATAATTCAATAATAAATAAATTGAAGAAGATACCAGAAGATTGAAAGCTCTCCCATGCTCAGGGATCCGTAAGATTAATATAGTAAAAATGGCCATTTTACCAAAAGCAATCTACAAATTCAATGTAATTCCCCATTAAAATTCCAGCACAATGTTTTGTAGATCTTGAAAGAACAATACTCAACTTCATATGGAAAAACAAAAAACCCAGAATAGCTAAAATAATCTTGTACAATAGACAACCTCCGGAGATGGTATCACCAACCCTGATTTCAAGTTCTACTACAGAGCTGTAATAATAGAAACTGCATGGTATTGGCATAGAAACAGACAGGTGGATCAAAGAATTTGAATAAAAGACCCTGAAGTACGTTCACACAGCTATGGACACCTGATTTTTTTTTACAAAGAAGTCAAAATAATACAATTGAAAAAAGAAATCATCTTCAACAAATGGTGCTGCTAAACCAAAATGCCAGCATGTAAAAGAAGGAAACTAAATTCATATCTATCACTCTGCACAAAACTCTAGTCCAAGTGGATCAAAGACCTCAGCATAAATCTAGATACATTGAACCTGATAAAAGAGAAAGTGGGGACTAGTCTGAAATGCATTGGCATAGAAGACAGCTTACTAAAGAGAATAACAATAGCTTAGTTATTAAGCATGACAATTAATAAATGGGACTTCAAGAAATTGAAAAGTTTCTATAAGGCAAACGACACCATGGATAGGACAAACAGCAACCTATATAATGGGAAATGATCTTCACTAACCCCACATCCTACAGAAGACTGACTTCCAAAATATATAAAGAACTCAAGAAACTAAATATCAGCAAAGAAAATAATCCAAATAAAACTGGGGTACAGATAAATCTAAAGAGAGAATTCTCAACAGAAGAATCTCAAATGACTGAAAAACACTAACGGAGATGTTCAGCATCTTTAACTATCAAAGAACTGCGAACCAAAATGAATCTGAGATTACAACTTACCCCTGTCAGAATGGCTAAGATGAAAAACCTAAATGAAAACTCACGCGGGAAAGGATGTGGAGCGAGGGGAACAGTCCTTCATTGCTGGTGGGAGTACAAACTTGTATGGCCACTCTGGAAGTCAGTGTGATGGTTTCTCAGAAAACTAGGAGCCAATCAACCACAACACCTAGTCATACCACTATATTCTATGCATATATGCATAGGATGCTCAATCATACCACGAGCACACTCACTTAACTATGTTCATAGCAGCTTTGTTTGTAATAGCCAGAACCTGGATACAACTTAGATGTCCCTCATCTAGGAAACCAAGGAAAGGGTAAAAAAGATGTGGTGTGTTTACACAATGACATATTACTCAGCTGTTAAAAACAAGGACACCAGGAAATTTGAAGGAAAATGGATGGAACTAGAAAACAAAAAAAAATGAACCAAGATAACTTTGATTAAATAAAGATAATTATTAAAGTTGGATTATTCATGCTTTTTTGTAAAATTCACTCAAAAGCATGATATTGTTTGAAGGGCAGATCTGGATGTTGATAGGATGGGACTGATGGTCACAAATAAACACTCACATTGATTTCTCAATGACTGTGAAAACAATTTAAGAGAGAAATAGTACAGAAATAACTGAGATATCCATATGGAGAAAAAGGAATTTCAGTAGAAATTTCATGTCACCTTTGACAATTAACTCAAAATAAGTCATATAAAATAAGTCATATATCTGAAGGCAAGGGAGAGGTCCATACAATTCATAAAGTAAGGGATGAATCTGCGTTACCTTGTGTTTGACAATGGAGTTTTTGTTAGCACAGCAAAAGAAAAAAATGACAAAATGAAAGCTACATTGGGCTGTATCAAAATTAGAAACAGCTGGTCTTAGCTGCAGGCATATACTGTACTAGAGCTTTGTGAGGATGGCGAACTCATAGACGGAACTGCTGGGGCTAGGTTGTCAACAATTCGTATAAGAACGGGCAGGCTTCAACTTCAGAGAGACTTCTAGAGAGGCATAATTCAGGTAGTGATAAAAGAGGCTTCCTGAAGTCCATGTTTGGTCACAGTGGTCATCCACAGAGTACACTCCCCATGTACACATGCAACACACCCTTCCCACACAAATTATAATGAAACTTACTTCTTTTCTTTTTTCTTTTTTTTATTGCTTTATAAATAATACCACTCAAAATTTCGCCTTCCTCCCCTCCTCCCATTTCCCTCCTGCTCCCCCACTTCCTTTCCCCCCTCCCCCTCCAGTCCTAAGGGAGGGCAGGGGATCCTGCCCTGTGGGAAGTCCAAAGCCCTCCCCCCCAAGCTTAGGAAGGTGTGCGTCCAAATAGACTAGGATCCCAAAAATCCAGTACATGCAGTAGAGACAAATACTTCTCAGTCGGCCCCAATTATGAGCCACATTCAGAGAGTCCAGTTTGATCACATGTTCGTTCAGTCCCAGGCCAGCTAGCATTGGTGAGATCCCATTAGATCAGGCACACTGTCTCAGTGGGTGCACCAACCCCTCGCGGTCCTGACTTCCTTGCTCATATTCTCCCGCCTTCTGCTCTTCAACTGGACCTTGGGAGCTCAGTCCAGTGCTCTGATGTGGGTCTCTGTCTCTATCTCCATCTGTCCCCGGAAGGAGGTTCTATGGTGATTTTCAAGATAGTCATCAGTCTGACTATGGGACAAGGCCAGTTCAGACACCCTCTCCTCTACTGCCCAAGGACCTAGCTGGGGACATCCCCGTAGACACCTGGGAAACCCTCTAGAGCCAAGCCTCTTGCCAACCCTAAAATGTCTCCCTTAATTAAGATATCTTCTTCCCTGCTCCCATATCCTCCCTTCCTACATCTCAACAATTCCACTCCCTCAAGCTCTCCCCAATCGTCCCCTTCTCCTTTCTTTCTCCCCCTCTCGCCTTCCCCCATCCCATCCCCAAGATGCCAAGACACTTCTTTTAAATTTTTATATCTGAGAACTTCATATATGAAAAGAATGCATTTCAATCATCTATATTCCTCTCTGAATCCTCCACCTCTTCCCCTGTCCCTCCTGCATCCACCACCTCGAATTCATTCATATTTATGTCTTTCTCTTCTATAATTTTAAAATACAATTATATATAGTATACATATATGTATCCTTATATATATATATACATACATATATATATACATATATATATATATATCCCAAATAAACCAGTCTATGTTGCCTATATGCACACAGGGTTAGGTTAACTAATTTGATATTGGAAACCAAACAGGAAACTGATTTTTCTCCTTCAGTTGAGGAAAGATTGGCTGTAGCTATTCCAGGAGAGGTGAGGCCTTGTGATTCATTCCTTCATCTATGCTAGAATATGGCCTAAAATCATGTCCTGCAGGCCTTAGGTTGGTGACCACAGATGTTGAGAGTCCATGGGTGCAACGACCCTTTTCTGAAGATACTATTTCAAAGCAGTCCTGGTCATAAACTCTTACAATCTCTCTGGCCCCTCTCCACAATGTTCCCTGATCCTTACTCTAGAGGTTATGTTACAGATGTCCAATTTGGGAATGGCTACTCCACAGTTACTTATTTTCGACACTATGATACTCTGTGTTTCTCTGTAATAGCCTTTGTGTTATGATAAAAGACATTTCCTTGATTAGGGTGAGAGATGCACCATAGTGTGGCTATAAATGTAAGTATTTAGAAGACCCTTATATTCATTAACGAAACTTAAACTAAAGCTGATTTTATTAATTGCATATTATTTCCATTTCAGAAACCCCTTTATTTGTAAAGAATATCTGGTCTCCATAGACTTCTTTTCCTCCATGATAAAGAACTTTTTTGGCACCAGTAACTAGTGTCAGGTCCCCTGACAACACACTCCCTTAGTTTATTATTTCACCTAAATGTCATTATTGTGCCTCTGTTCTTGGAGCATGTTTGTGCTGGGTATAGAGGAATTTTCTTGTTTTTCAATATAATTTATTTGCTCACTTGAGCCTGACGGAAAGTCAGTACTAACTATAAAGACTCTTTCCTTGCATTCAATATGCTTTCAGTTTCTCTTTTGGTCTCTAGACTTCAGCTTTGAGAAGTGTTATAAATTTTACTTTGTTTCTTCTGACTGCATTTTACACAGGTATTGAATTTGCAATTTTGTATCTTTACAAATACTTGAATAGTTTTGAGCCATTATTTCATAAAATTTAATTGATAGTTTTTCTGCATTTCAATACATTATGCCTTTCAATAGTATCCCATAAGTATCTAGTGCATTAATCATTTGGGAGCCTCCTCAACCTTCTTAATTTCTAATGACAAAGTTCAATGATTTCTTCACTTGCCATGAGATTTTGTCTTAACAAGATCAAAACACACTTTGTCCCCTTAAGAAATTGATTACTTACAAAAGGTCACTGAAACAAAAACATGGGCACACCAGTGTTGGTAATTTTGAATTAATGTTTACATAACTACTAAATGTTATTCAAATAATAATAAGTAAAAGAAGTATAGATATCAAGTATTTGTTATTTCACAAATCATGACTTGAAATATGGCAATAACTTTATCCACCAACTCTATCTTCTAGATTGAGTGTTGAGTCATGACTCAAGATTTATGAGTAAATGGGCTTGATCAAGAAAATATTTTAAAGATATCTGAGGACAATTGTTGTGTCACTACTATAGATTATTCATGATCTTGATACTAGAATTTGCAACACAGAAATATGAATCTCTTTTATTAAATTTAAATAATTAGAAATGTAATTATACCACTCACTCTTCCCTGTTCTCCCTCCAACGTTTCCTTTGCCCCAAATATTCCCATTTCTATGTCCCCCACTTTCCTATTCCTATGCTAACATCTTCCCATTCCCAAGGCCCTGCCCCAAATCTTCCCATTCCCATGTCCCCCATCTTTCAATTCCCATTCATTTCTCTCCTTCCATCTCAGATAGTTGGTCTCATTATTATTATTATTTTATAAATATATTCACATACTCACACACACTGTTGAGTCCATTTATCATACCTTGTGTAGATATGATTTCAAGACTAACTAATTAAGAGAACCATGTTTGGAAGAAGGTAATGCTCCCTCCCTCAGTTGGTAGATGCCAGTGGTTCTTTGTCTTTTGGGGGAATCTCATGAGATCTCCTTCTTGAAATATATGTCTTTCAAGACCATGTACTGAATATAATTTGGGGATTTTCTTTCCTATCTTGCTGCTAGAAGAGTAAAATATTTTGCTTTTTATGCCTATGCACATTTTTCCTTCTAAGAACTTGGGTCTGTAAGGAAAAACATATTCGAAAGAACATATTTAAGGGCAAGTATCTAAAATGTTGAAGCCAAACCTTGGTACAAAAGTGAATATTTCTTTCAAATAGAAAACAGAAGTGTACCAAATTGTGAATTTAAAGAACTAGAGGAGACATAAAACTTTAAGAACCTGAATTTGCTTATAAGCTCTCTGATGTATCTGTGATATGATTTTTTTCCTTTCAGCTGTATTTGATTTAATATTTCTTCATATGTCAACCATATAGAAGTACTGTGTTTTGCAAGGAAAACAAAGAAATAATTTATACATTTTATACAATGTTTTGTCAATAATTGGTTTCTGTGGTTTAAATAATTCCTCTCAGATTGCCTTTGGTCAGACCTTAGAATAGTTAAGAATGTAGCCAGCCGGAGCAAGCCTCTCCTATGTTTATTTCATGCACACATCTACAAGTTTTCACGGAGGATTCCTGCTCTAGGATCTAATCCTACAAGCATAAATACAACATTACGTTATACTTTTTTTAAAAAAATGCTCTGAAATAATCTTCCTTTCTATCACTCTTATATGTACTGTATTATCAATTACATAATTTAGAAAAGTTTTGTTCCTTCTTTAATGTTTCTCCGTACCTAATGTTCAGAGTATCACTAATTTCTGGATTTGTGTACTTCAAATTATGATAAGGCTGTAGCTACACATTTAATGTGCTGTAAAGTATGGTGATAATGAGAATGAGATCATGGACTGCCTTTGTGTAACTGTGTTGTTGAGCTATAAAATGGAATGTAGATGTGCCCCATCTACCTACCATTTCTAAAGAAAGACACTCCTAGAGCAAGTGTGTGTGTCTGTGTGTGTGTGTTTGTGTGTGTGTGTTGTGCACACCATATAAATCTAAATGAACCTGAGATTCAACTACCCTCTAACAGGTCCCAAATGCCTCAAGCAACTTTGGTAATTCAGCAGACAGTGAAAATGCATCTGAGGGGACGATATAGGTGCTGGAAATAGATTAAAAAATTCAGTTTAAATATATTTCATAAATTTGATAAGAAATGGTTATACATAAACAAACAAACAAAAATAAGGCCTATCTTGAGGTTTAGCCACAGGATACATAAATGATCAAAAGCCACAAAAATGGTAACCCTGACACTTAAATTCTTCAGGACCATGAAAAGTCTACCTCTGTTCTATGTTGTTTTTTTGAATGCGAGACTGCTGTCTCATTAGGAAAGTTAAAATTTGGCTTACAGAAATTAATATATGAATTGAGTATTTAACAAAAGGAGTCTCATTTGAAAATGTGTGTTCAGTAAGATTCATATATTTCTTCTACATGTGCTACAAGACAGGTGAAGAAAAATGTTTTTCCCATTTCCTCTCAAAAGCAATATATTTTTTAAAAGTTGTTATAATCACAAAACCAAACCTCAAACGTCCCAGGGTGACACGCCGGGCGCCCATGCACTTCTGCTTTTTGACTAAGAACAATGAGAACAGGCATGAAAGAGGGCTTAGTTTCATTTTCTCCGTCTTTGTGTATCACTTGTCTCACTCATCATTCTGAACTCATGTCTGTTGATAAGCTCTCCCCAAATAGAAAAGCCACGACAGGCAAGAATACTGATGGCGGCAGCAGGTGTGATTTAATCTGAGCCCTCCCTACGGTGCTGCCTTTCTCTGTGCCCACAGCACATCTTGTGTGGAGTGTGCCTGTCGGGCTAGAATCAGCTCTGTGTGTTTTACCCATTTCTTCAACTTAACTCCATGTTGAGCACACAAGCCTCCCTCCTTGGATTCTTGATCAAAGCTCTTACTTTTGAAGAAGTGGAATGGCTCCTACTGGGGTAGTGTAGCCACAAAAATTGCTGTTAAATTACCACCATTTTCACCAAATCACCTTCCAGATACCATCTCACCAGTCCACCACCTACAGGAGACACTAAGCGAGGAAGCAAAATAAAGCAATGTATCTCATTGGGGCCAGGTCTCCAGGCCCGAGGGGTGAAATGAATTCTTCTGTCCAGTCTAGAGCTGGTTGGAAGACATTGCTTTGAAGCAAGCTGATATAAATACAAGCTTGCTGGTTATGAGAAAAAACATTTGCCTGTAGTGAGTGTGAATGATTCTCTCACGCAACCACCTCAAATGGAACTTACAGCTGTATACTCTTCTTTTGAGAAGCTCAGTGACCTTTTTAAAAGTTTTAAAAAATAGTATCTGAGAATGCAAAACTTCTTTTGGCAGCTGGACCACAATCAATCAATTTGACTCTGGGACCAACTCAAACCGCAAAAATCTGTAAAAACTGTCAATGATATTTAGATCCTATATGCTCACGCTATAACACACTATATGATATCTAAAAAAAATCAGATACCTTTGAAAGTGCTATTTTCAGAATAGATTGGCATTAAAGGATAGTTTTGTGCCTCATAAATCATTAGTGTTCATGGGCATTTATTGTTTCATATTGCAATTAAATGCCTGAGTGCTATACAAATGCCTACTCACTTACATACCCTATTCAGTATAAATATATACTATGATTAGGGCATGAAGGACCGTCCAGCAGAACTAAATCCCTTATGTCCATTTCTATGAACATTACTCTTCTGAAATATTTTTGTGCCTGTAAGATTCTTAGATGAGGAAGTGGGAAAACGAGATAAAGGGTGCCATTAGGGTATGCCACTTTCTCATTAGTATATTTGAGCTTGTACGAGAGCCCTTCACTGCAAAATGATACGATATTTCTATCACTTGTACTATCATGAATTTTAGACATGAGTTTGTGCACGGTGCTATGCATAGGATTTGTGCAAGAATGCAAACATTTTGGATTTTTTTCTGTAGCTTGTAAAATTTCTTTCTGAAGAGGGGATATTATGGTGTATTCTACTCAATCACTGTAAAAATACGTGTACAGCTGATACTCTAAAATTTTAGAGAGGTGCTCATTGGTTTTCTTCGTATGTGTAACTGTTCATGCATGTGTACCTAGATGTTTGTAATGCGGCTCTGTTTTTCCTGCTCCTATTTTGGCTATATTCATTCTTACTAAAGACATCTGTGTCAATCATGTAAAATAATTTTTCTTTGATATTCTAGTTTCATTTCAATGAAAGTAAATACACTATGGTAAGTTTTTAGTGGATCTCAAGTAGAACTCAAAAATCATATGTGGTTTAGTGAATGGAAAATCTTCCTCTCACCTGGAATAATTTATAGAGGTGATAAGCAACTTCCTAGTTATATTTCCACCTCTCAGTGCCAATGGACAAGGCTGGGGAGGGAAAGGAAATGAGAACAAGCTCTGGCAATGAGTACTGTGGTCTTCAATCAGTAGCTGCCTACAAAGGTCCCTTAAAGCCTTCGCCTTGCTTTAGCTCCCTTTCCCGTTAGACTATCTCTAATAATCCTGATCTTCAGTATTGCTTGACAAGTAGATATAAGGAGCTAAAGAGCTTAGAGTGCAACTTGAGCAACTGAAAATTATCTGTTTTTAAAATTATTACTCTATCAGTTTATGTTTAAAATAAATATTAACTATCTTTTAGATACTTGCATTCAAACAAAAAATTCAAATACATTTAATCCTTGGAGGTCTAAAATGTAATTCTTCTCGACTTTGTTTTGTTAGCTCAAATAAAGTAGGCTGATTTCCCCCCAAAATTCAAGACAAGAAAGCAGAGAGCAGAACAAGAGATAATTTAAAATTTAGGTGGATGAATGCAACTCTAATTTACCGACAGAGATTAAAGGGCAATGCTAACTTAGATTATTAAATAAGCATTTAACTATGGTTTAGATTTAATAAAACAATTATGTGCATTAACGTGTAATTGATCATTATTAAATGTGTAATTAGTGAGATCGAATAACCAAGGAAAAGATAAAAGTTTATCTTTTATCTATTGCTCATTCTCAATATGTAAGATTCTAGTCATCATTGCCACTTAATATAATTATGAAGTCATAAATATAAATTAGATTACTTTGAATGATGGATTTAAAATACTTCTGCATTTTATCTAATTATTATATATTTGATTATAGATAAATAGCTAAACTATAATATGGTGTTTTAGAGTTAAGCCTTTCTGCCTAAAACTTGAATGTTAACCTCAAGCTGCTCAGTTTAATAAGTCTTGAGCATCTGCTTATATAAATTATGAAATAATATGAAATATAAAGAGATTGTGATTCAAATTTCTATTAACAAAGATAAAAATTTGAAAAAAAATAAGATTTTTATAAGATTAAAAATGTCTTTTGTGCTCCTGTTGGAGCACCCTCTTTGATTATAATATGATACTCAGTATAATTAAACTGGAGATATTTCTGGTCCCAATATTGTCTTTAAATAAGATGGAATGGCCCATAACATCACAAATACAGAGACAATTTTAATATCTACTGAAATAAATGCATTGTTTTCTTTGACTCTCAAACATTAATTTCTTAATACTCAGAGAATTTTAAAAATACAACTAATGCATGTTATAAAAATCTATAGCAATATATTTTTATTTAAAATATTTTTCTATATAGAAAGTAATCTACAATTTATTTTGGATCAGGATTTTAGCTCAGCATTGAACTTAACGATCAGATTAAAAATGATACACTGGTAAATCTCAATGTTCTACTTAGAAAATGCATCAAGCACACAAAAGGAAGTGAGCTAAGCCCATTTTAGTTTTCAAGGGGAACTCTCATTCAAGTCTACACATCAATACAAGGTCTTTTATTTCTGGATGACTCTACAAATGAGATAATTCATAAAGTGCCCCCATCTCTTACAGAACAATGGTCATATAGTCCTTTGTTTTGCCCAGAGATATAAGGTTAGCTGTTAAGAGCCAGAAATCCGCCACATATTTCAGGGAACCAGCAAGGTTGTTAGTACACGCATAGTCCACTTGAAAATGGTGATGATTATTACTATGTTTACCTCTTCTTACTGGCCTTGGCATCTTAATCTCTTACTCTTAAATAAACATAATGAAGAACAGAAACATTAGTCTTTGCTTCCCAGAGACCCAGGCTGGGATGTGGGATGTAGAAGCCACCTTTGTATCCACTATTGCACTCCAGGTATAGAATTGCGATTGTTGCCTCTTTAAGTTAGAAAGGAAGATTTTTCTGACATTGTTATCACAGTCACTACTTAGAAAACATAAAAAGTTAAACATTGTCCTTTTACCTGAATGCAAGAGAATTCATATAATAGAGGTGCCTGTTTTCTATATTTTTTTCTGAGTGAAATCACACTGTAAGTACAATTATTTTCTTTTTGATCAACTACACAGAATCATTATGTATTTCTAGAATCATAGTGCACATTTCATAGAATCCTCCTATCTGCTAGAACACCTAATGTTTGCTGTGATTTGAGTATGGAGTTTTCTCCAATGGATCATGTGTTAGGGGATTGTTCACAGGATCTGGTACTACTGGGGAATAGTAAAATCTTTGGGGTCTGGGACCTATTTGGAGAAAGTTAAGTCTCAGGGACTTGATATTGAAGGGGATATTGGCACTTTTTCTCCCTAATTTGACCTCCTATGTTGCTATGGAGTGAGCTTTTCCTTTGCTATATACTTTGACATGATATACTGCACTGCCTTGGGACCAAAACAGAACAAATCCAAGAGAACATAAACTGAGCCTCTGAAATCATGAACCCAAAAAGCTTTTCTTTCTTCTGCATGACATTTCAGTCACAGGCATTTTGTCACTGTGACATAAACCAGCAGATAGAATATTTCTCATTAGCTATCATGTCTACCTTCTGCCTTTTATATAATTAGCTCAAATCTACAAATAATTATTTTTTACCTTTGCTGTAAACTAATTTACCCTTGTGCAAAACCTCCAGGGTGGTGTTTAATAAATGCAGTAAACACAGTCATCCTTTCTCAGCTCCTCACCTATAAGTTCAGTCCCACAGGGAAACTTTTTAACATAATCACTCTGTGTAATTATTTTAGGCTTCATAGATATCATTGATCAAGTATAGAAAGTGTCTTTTCTAGTTTGAATATAGCTTTTGGCAGAGAGGTGTTTGAGTCAGGGTTTCTTTTTGTAGCCCTGGCTGTCCTGAAACACATTCTGTAGACCAAGCTGGCCTCAAACTTTGGGATTTGCCTGCCTCTCCCTCTCAAGTGATGGAATAAAAGGCATGTACCACCACCTTACAACCACTACATATGGATTTAATAAATTTAATTTTTAATATTATCAAATGTTTTAATAGGGTCACAGTATAATATAATTTCTTTTATTTCATGTTTAGGTCAATTCTATAAAAAGTTGCTAAATGTTACACATTTAGTAAACCTTGCATTCCCAGAATAAACTTAATTTTGTTTACTCTTTACTTATAGCTTCTGCTTAATTTACAAATATTTCACGCTGATTTTGTGATTTTAGTTTTTTGATGAATGGTTAAGAATTTGCAGTTTATTTATTTATTTATTTTTATTGAGCTCTACATTTTTCTCTGTTCCCCTCCCTGCCTCTCCCCTGAATTTACAGTTTTAAAAATGTTCCTATCATACATTTACTCAAAGATATTGCTGTGGTTAAACTTGATGCTCAACTTGATAGCATTTAGAATCATCATAAAAACAACACTATAGGCATGTCTATAAGGGTGTTTCTTTATCAGAAGTCCTAGCTGATATATGGGTGGTATCATTGCATAGGAGGAGAGTGTAGACTGAATAAGTAGGTGAAATCAAGATGAGTGTCATTTTTTCCTTCTTCACCACAGATGTAATATGAGTAGCTGTTTTGTGCCCCTGCCACCAAACCATTGTGGGCTGTAAACTCAAACCATGAACCAACATACACCCCTTGTTTCTTCTTTCTTTTGTCAGAATAATGAAACTATAACAAATAAAGAAAATTGTTATCAACAATGGGGTAATTATTGTGAAAAGCCAAGCCATATAATTCCTAGGCCAAATATTTCATGGGAAAATATGGGAGAATTTAGAATGTTGAACACAAAAATCCCTTGAATAATGTAACCTTTCTTGCAGGAATTTTAAATACTAGAATGCTACAAAACAGTAATGCTGACAGTGGAGCTCGTGAGGTGCCAGAGAGCAAGGACTCTATTAGAAAGTGGGCTAGAGGCCATTTTGGGCTATGTTTTGGTAGAGAATCTGGATGCATTCTGCCTGTGTCCTGAGAACTTGAGAGAGGTTGACTAAGGAGTAATGGGCTAATTAGTTTAGAGAAGGGACTGGCAAGACAGAATAACATTCAGAGTGTGGTGTGGCTACTGTTTCATTTCGTTCTACAATGGAAGACGCAAAAGTGGAGCAGATAGATATGTAAAGTTTTTTAAATAAAAGGATGGGGCTTATTATTACAAAGTAGTATCAAAAGCAGCTGCAATTGCTAAAGAGATACTGTCATTAAAAAGACAAAGCTTATGCTCTGCACAAGGACTTATCCCTGAGGGTAAAAACCTACCTATCAGAAACTTCATCTTGTAAAAATGAAAATTAACATGAAGGCAGGAGTACAAACTGAGATTATCTTTATAGGTATTTCTTGATCAAATAATCCACCCAAGGGAGTGTTTCTCTAGGTCAGCTCAAAAATGTCATTCTACAATGGTACCATGGGACAAGTTCCACCCTTGAGTGGCAACAGAACTTTGCAATATTTTCCACACATCACTGGTTTTTCAAGTATGAAATATACAAGATTAAAGGTGTCATGAAGTCTTGCACCACAATTCAGAGATCCACTGAGGCAAGACAATATTTGACAGAATCAGAGACCCAGAGAGACCATTGAATCGAACTGTAAAGGTAAAATCTTAATTACAAAGGATGCTATAAGATGCCATGGATGTTGGAACCATGAGGCATATGTTGAGAAAGGTGTATACATGTAGTAGTGCTGGATAACAAGGGTCTACCTATATTCCAGGCAGCAAGCTATGGAGGCAGTGCTAACTAAACACTTTGGAGATTCCACCAGGAGGCAGAGGAGGAACATGGAGCTGTAGGATTTTGTGTCTCATTTTTTTTTCAGTCAAATTCTTCTTTGTTATATCCTATTTCTCCCTTTTAGAATGGGATTGATGCTGTGCCATTGTATATCAAAATAATGCATTTATTTTTTAAAATAATCTTTTTATTTTTTAGTTTTATGAGATAGAGTTTTTCTGTGCAACAGTCCTTGACTGTCCTGAAACTTGCTTTGGAGACAAGGCTAGTCTCAAACTCATACAGATCCACCTACCTGTTTCCCAAGTGCTGGGATTAAAGGCATGCGCCACCACCATCCAGCAAAATAATGCATTTCTAAAATAGAATCTCACATTAAGAGATTGTCTTCAGTTTCAGAAGACTCATTGTGCTTCAAACTTTTGAACAATTAGAAGAAATTTGGGGACTTTTGAAATTGGTCTAAATAAGATGACGATGAACCTATGAGAGAAATATGGGGAAATCTATGTTTATGTTTTAAAATGATACATATTTGTGAAAACAGACAAGAGTAGACTTGTGATGGTTGGTTAGATTATTAAACTTATGGTATTTATGATCATCATAAGATAGAGAGAAAGCTGTTGAGTATATCTATGAAGAAGTTTCTAGAACTGGTATACTGAAGTAGAAAGACCAACCCTAAATGTGGGCAGTGCCATTCCATGGGTTGAACCATGATTAATGGGAGAGAGTGTTCGTCAGCATTCATAGTCCTTTGCTTCCTCACTACAGGTGTCCTGTGCCTGATTTCCTCATTCTCCTACAAGGGGAATTTCCTCATTCTCCTACAAGGGGAATTTCCTCATTCTCCACTAGGGGCACTAACACTCAAACAGTGAGCCAAAGTAAACAACCTCATTCCTTACTCTGTCTCCATCAGTTAGCTGTTTTATGACAAAGGACGTTGTTAGAGTTATGATGGTCTGGTTAAGCAAGTTAGGGAGTGTTTCATTACTTCCAACTTTTGGAAGAATTTGTGAAGATTGACATTAATGATGTCACGCAAGTGGGATTGTTGCCCAAAAGTGTACATGCTTTAAATTGTGACCAACAAAATTAACTAGGTTTCAATCTCTGTCACAGAAATATACACACTTAAAGCTGTCATTAGAATGTACATTTCTGTTGTGGTAACTTTGTTTCCAGGCCAGTATACTGATACCTAGTATGTGAGTATTTAATGTGCAATTAAAATAAAAACAATCTTGTTTCCCAGAACATGCATAAAAAGTTGGGGGTAGTGGCACAAATTTGTATGCCTGGCACTGGGGAATCAGAGATATAGGTATCCCTGGAACTTGATGGAGAGGTTTTATGGGTCAATTGGTAAGCCCCAATTTCTAATGAAAAAACTTACCTCACAAAGTAAGGAAGATAACATCTGAAGAATGACACCTGGGTTCACCTCTGACCTCCATATATCTGAACACACACACACACTCTTACACACAATACACACACCTTTACTACTACAAACACACATTCCTACTCTAGATACATTAACTATGTCCAACTCAATGACACACACATACACACACTTCGATTAAACATACCTCTACAGCATAGCCACCATTAAGAAATGATGATCTGATGACATGGTATGCTTTGTTATCAGTTACCGCAAGTATTCCTTCATTCCTCTTCCCTGACATCCTGGTGAACATATTAATTATTTGTTCACTTATAAACTTTAGAATTGGGCCAGTATAGTGGAAGATTTATATTAGATTCTAATGGTAATCATATTGAAATGATAAGACCGGAAGGCCATTGCTTTTGTATGAACTCACTTTTGAATTAAGTATTCAATATTATTTAGTTAGCTTATCTTTTCTTTCTTTCCTTAATTAAAAGTTTCCTATTAATTTTATGTGGCTCTTCAACATATTTCCTGAGATCTTTAGTTACATAATTAATCCATTCATGTGAATGGGTTTATTTATACACATTTATATATATCCATGTATATGTATATAAATATTTATGTATACACACACATAAATATATTATTTAGATAATATCTCTGTGTAGCCCTGGCTGTTCTGGGACTCACTCTGTAGACCATGCTAGTCTCAAACTCACAGAGATCTGCTTGCTTCTGCCTCCCAAATGCTGGGATTAAAGGCATGTGCCACCAACACCTGGCTCCATATAATATATATTATAATAACTAGTATAGTCAATATTATAAACTTAGAGTCTTTTGGTTCTAATGTACCTTTTGATATTCTAGCCCCTGATTTTTTATATTGAATTTGCATATATAAGCTTAATGTCCATAAGCTTGTAATTGTTACAACAAAAGCTATTGATGTTGATTTTAACTCATTCAATATTGTTTTATATTCTTTAACTGTGAAGTTTGTACTCTGGTTGGTTTGGACAATTTTATTTAACTTGGATTTTTATCTTTTATCCTTTACTCCAATATTTTCAACAAAATCATCTTATTTTCAATTTATCTCATTACTTTGAAACTTTGCAAAGATATTTTAGAATTTATATTTATAATGATACTAAATTTAAGACATATCCCATAAGTTTCCTTGCTAAATACCCTAATGCCTTTATTTTAAAAATGCCCTGATATTTCATCTTTTAAATTCAATGCATATTTCTGCCGATTTAACTTCCAACTATAGACAAGCGAGAAGTTATCCA